>PVHY01030214.1:0-13610 GCA_004024945.1 Uropsilus gracilis
GCAGTCACCTAAGAAGTGATGTCTGTTTGTCAGAACTTGGCCCCCTTACTCTGGGTCCCCCCACCTCCAGTAGGTCAGCAGGGGACAATGACTGGTCCCTAAAACACCCAACTTCTCGCCACTATCTATGGATGTGTTCTTCAGAGGGGGCTTCTTGCTGCTCATTTAGTTCGTCCAGCTCTTAGAAGACAGGGTCGTGTAGGAGAGACCCAGTTATTCAGTACATGTATACTTGCAAGGATGCATCTGTCCACCCTGGAGGATGCAATGTGGAGGAGGGGGGGGCTCCGAGTCTGGTCTTGGGGAGCGAGCGTGGGTTTTTCCAGAAGTGCATAAGGGACTTGGTTCTGCTCTGAGGACAGACCCTCTCTGTAGGAGGTGAAGCCCCAGAACAGTGCAGGAGGACCTCCCGGGGGTGCCTGGGCCAGAGATGACCTGACGCTGAGACGGCTCTTTCAGGGTTCTTCTGAACCTCAGCAGCCCCTGTTGCAGCTCAGATGATGGTGTGGGCAAGACTGTCAGAGCCAGGAGGCTCTCAGCTTGAGAGAAATAGTGTCCTTTTCCCTTTGCCATTCCTTTGGGATGGTCCCATTGGTGTTGATCTTACTGTGGGATTAATCTGTCTGAACGGAGTACAGGGATTTGTTTGTTACCCTCTGAAATACAGACATTAACGCTGGGTTTCTTTCGTAGCAGTCTGCAGCGCTTGCTTTCTGGAAAAATGGTGAAACCCCTTCCATCAGGCCTAAGCCGGCAGCTTTCCTTCTGCTCGGCAGAGCCTCACTGTCTGCCACTGGGAAAATGCTTTGTCATTCTGGAACTCCCTCGCGCTCAGGGAGCTGGCTGTCTGCTTCCCGTCTTACTGAGGACGAGACTGACCCTTGCACAAGGTCCCTCACTGCGTCTGAACCAGGACTTTGCTTCCGAGTTTGCCCTCAGCTGTAACCCAGTGTTTCTAGATCATCCCTGCTAGGAAAGCAACGTCATTTCTCAGCTTGAACACCCTTCAGTTTCCTGTTATAACAGATGCCAACTGCCCTCCCTCCCCTCCCCCCCCCTTTTTCCAATGTACCTGTGTGCCTGTGGGCGCACCCATGGCCTCACCCTGCTGTCCTGCCCCTCCTGCAGATCGTGGAGTCCTGCCTGGAAGGTGTCTGCAAGCCCGACCCTCGGATCTACAAGCTGTGCTTGGAGCGGCTTGGTGTGTCCCCTTCCGAGTCCATCTTTCTTGACGATCTCGGGCCGAATATAAAAGCAGCTGCCAGCCTCGGTATTCACACCATCAAGGTAAAGGGCACTGCTTCTGGCATGTTTCCAGCATGTTTCCATGCGGTCCTTTTACATTCATAGCGGTAGCTGCCTTCGGTGGCTTGCTCCTGCGCTGCCATCGTCTTTTTTATTTTTTGAATAATTATAAATTTGGTGTCACCAGCTGCTTGTGTTTTCAATGGGAAGTGTGCAAACAGGTACAATAATCCCCTCCCCCTTCCACATTTTATTTTCCTTGTGTGATTTCAGCTATCCCTGGCCAACCATATTCCAGAAATGTTACCTGTAATGATATAATATCATGCAATGTGATGAGATATTCTTATATCACCTGTGTGATAATATATTGCTGTAACACTCTGTTTTATTAACTACAGTCTTACTGTCCTTAGTTTATGAATCGAACCTCATCATCTGTATGTATGGATAGACACATGGTTTAACAGGTTAGCTGCAGTTTCGGGCATCCATTGGGGGGTCTTGGAGTATACCCCTCATGGGTGAGGGGGACCCACAGTACTAAGAAGGCAGTTGGAGAGAAGAGTCACACACGGATATGACTGGCTTCTGACACGCAGGGTGGCAGTCGGGCTGTCCTAGGCACGGCCGGGCTGTCCTAGGCACAGTCAGGCTGTCCAGGAAGCCTGGGGGCCGCCCTGGGCACCCAGGTCCTGGCTGTAGGGCACACGGAGCCACGTGAGAGGAGGTCTCAGTTCAGCTTCCTACGTGTGGGTTTTATTTTGAAGCTGATGGACCCACAGGGACGGAGTGGAGGCTGCAGCCCGGTGCTCTGCCTCCTCGCATGAGGGAGTACCCTGGACTCTGAGCTGGCTCTCTTCCCAGAACCAGGAGTGTGATGTGGGTAGGAATTAGGTGGGAAGAGAGAGCTCATGCTTCGGCTCCCTGTTTGCTGACTACCCTGACTCCAGAGTCCTTGGTCAGAGAACAGATCTCTTGGCTATTTGCCGCTGAAAAACAGGCAATAAAATGAATTAAAAAGAAAAACAGACCTCTTGGGGACAGACAGACCGGAGGCAAGGTACATGTTCAACGCTCTCTGTGAAACCAGGTTGATGACCCAGAGACTGCAGTCAAGGAATTAGAAACCCTCTTGGGTTTTTCATTGAAAAGAGTTGTTCCACACACGCGCCCTGTGAGAAAGACGATGGAGATTCCAAGAGATTCCTTGGAGAAGTACCTCCGAGACTTACTGGGCATCCAGACCCCAGGTATTTGGGCCTTTGTATTTGGTGACTCTTTGCGAGTGGGTTTCAGTCTGGTTCTTACTGTCAACCCTCGTGGACTGTGCTGGAGGCAAGGAGGCAGTGTGGTGGAGAAACAGCCCTTGGGTCCCAGCCGCCCTGAGCGCTGCTTTCAGGTTTTCTTGGGAAAAACATTAACTTTTTTTCATGGATCCTGAAAACTGAACTTGCCCTATAATCCCCTTGGAGAGTGTGGTGTGGCAGCCATCCCTGCCAATGCTGTCAAGAAGGAGGGGCCTTGGAGGTCTGTGTGCCCTGGGCTTGCAAGCGTTTTTAGGTTGTTGTTTTGTTTTTTTTTTTTGAGACTAGGTCTTGCTATTTTTGCCCATGGAACCACAGGCTCATGTTCCCTGGGGTACCACAGACTCAAGCCATCCCCAGCCTCAGCTTCCCAGGTAGCTGGGATTACAGGCATGTGCCACCATGCCCAGCTATTTTTTGGGACTAGGTCTCGCTACCTGCCCCTGGCAGGACTTGAATTGTGATCCCTGGCTGCTGCTTCCTAGGCTGCCGGTTAAGGCATGTGCCACCATGCCCGGCCCTGTTTTTAGGGTTTTTGAGGTGACAGCCTGTTTGATGCAGGTGACTGAAAACCTGCCTCATTTTAAAATGCAACATGTCTCCATCTTCTCAATGGCCGCTCTCTCATTCTTCACCTTCCATCCTCAGAAAAACAGGTGCCTCACAAACTTTTGAAGATATTTCTACACCTGGTGATAAAGTTTGCCTCACACGGTCGATCCTTGTGTGGAGTGTCATGTGACAGTGTTTGCCAGTGGCCAGGCCATTCTTAGTGCCTCCACAAAGCTGAGGGACCCTCTATGACCCGGCCTGCTAACTGAGGCAAATGCCCATTGGTTTTCCGCTCTTCTCAGTGAAGTGAATCCATGTCCAAAGTGCAGTCTTGTTATGAAGCTGAGGGTTAATTAGGCTGTTTCTGCGAGGGAGCCAGAGTTCACCCTGGTGGGGTGGGAAATCGCACCTCATGAAAGCAGCGTTGGCTCAAGCTGTCGGCCTCTACACGGCTCCTTTCAGCTGTCACCAGTGGCAGGCCTGGTCTGGCTGAGCAGGGCTTGAGGGACATACAAGGGCACTTTTCATCCCTGGGCTTAAAGCATTCCACTTAGCAAGATGGGTTGCCATGACGGTGCTTGTGGTTGCTAATCAGAACTAAAAAGCTGCTCTTGACAGAGCGGGAGTTGGCAAGAAGGACAAAATTGGACACCCATACAAAGTGAGAAAGTTATTGTGGTGTAAATCGAGTGGCCTTGCCATACTGTAGTGGCACATGATGCGAGGCCTGAGCTGACCGGGCCTGGCTGGGACTCACTCAACTCTGCTACCCAAGGGGAGGGTGTTTTGCGTACAGCACAGTGCGAATCATGTGTTCCATGTTCTACCTGCAGACTCAATAGAAGGCACCTCTGTCCAGATCTGTTCCCCAGATGCACTTACTTTGTTCTCAACTTGCAGAACCAATGGAACTTCTTCAGTTTGACCACGGGCAGTCAAATCCGACTTACTACGTCAGGCTGGCCAACCATCAGCTGGT
Organism: Uropsilus gracilis; assembly: GCA_004024945.1. NCBI lineage: Eukaryota > Metazoa > Chordata > Mammalia > Eulipotyphla > Talpidae > Uropsilus > Uropsilus gracilis. The sequence continues at coordinate 4,084 of PVHY01030214.1, forward strand.
TCTGAGGAAGAAGCCCCCAGGGACGCTTCTTCCCTCTGCCCATGCAGTTGAGAGGGAGTTCAGGTAAACCCTCATCAGGGTCCAGGGCACACAGCAGCCCCAGCAGGCTCAACTTGGCCTCCAAGCTGACGGGTCAGCACTCAGCGAGCCTCAGGGTGTCTCAGTCTACAGGGACGAATTATTTCAGTTAAGAACATGGAACCGAATTTCCTTCAGAAGTTTTTCTCTCCCTAGATGTATAGGAGACTAGACTAGACGAGGGGACCCACTAGAAGAAAAAGACATTATGGGATACTCTCTAGTCTTTCTTTCTTTTAAGACTAGGTCTCGCTATTTTTGCCCGTGGAACCGCAGGCTCAGATTGCCCAGGGTACCATAGACTCAAAAAAATCCCCAGTCTCAGCTTCCCAGGTAGCTGGGATTACAGGTGCATGCCACCACGCCCAGCTATTTTTTGGGGACTAGGTCTCACTACGTGTCCCCGGCAGTACTCGAACCGCAATCCCTGGCTCCAGCCTTGGCTTCCTAGGCTCCCACCTACAGGCATGTGCCACCATGCCCGACTCTTTTTTTAATTCAGATGACATGGATATGTAATACTGCACATACTTCATCTGTGTGGCTTTGCACTTCAGCATGTGTCTGTCACATCATGGTTGACACCTGAAGTCTGGTTTCCACTCACCACCAGACTGCTGGTGCCATTTGCTGTTTTACCCAATGCCCCATCCTTCTCGTGTCACCACCATCCTGTTGTTACCATCTAAGAGTTTGTGTGTGTGTTTGCCTGCTTTGTTTCTTTTCCTTCCACATAAGAGTGAAATTGCATGGGCTTTGTCTTTGTCTGGCTTATGATAATGCCCTCATGGTCCATCCACCTTGTCATAAACAGCAAGAGTTCATCCTCTGCTCTTCATATATGCGTGGTTTCCCTTTGTGGCTGTAGATGAATATGTACACATCTATGTTTCTATCCCCGCCATCTACTGCTAGACACTTGGCTGGTTTGTGGATCTTTGCTATTGAAAACAATGCTGCACTGACTGTGGACATGCAGGTATCTTTTGGGATTAGTGTTTTCATGTTCTTCGGCTAAACGCCCGGCGTGGAACGGCTAGACCCTAAGATATGTGTATCCTTCAGTTTTTGTACAGCCCACGCTGTTTTCCGTTGTGGCTGCCCCTGCACCCCCCAACCACACACCAGGAGTCCCTTTGTCACATCCTCACCAACACTTGTTCTTATGGTCAGCCTGTCAGTGGGGCCCTGGCCAGGACGGGGGTTAATAGCAGCTGAAGCTGGCTATTCGTGAGATGAGGAGGTTCGTGAGATGACCCTCTCTACTTTTTTATGCTTGAAAGTTTCCATAATGAAATGTGTAAAAGACTAAATTACAGCCCATCCCAACTAGAACAGTTTGCCTTGCACATAGAAACGTTTTAGCAGAGCCAGAAGAGTGAACTCCCACCCTCCTGGGGAGTGAATGCGAGCCGGGAGGGGCTGGTCTCTTTTCCATCCTTTCTTTTCCATCCTTTTCCACTTCTTTTCCATCCTTCCATCTGCTATGCTCCACAGGACGAGAGTGTCTGCCTTCTAGTTGACTGTTAGTCTAGGAAATGTAATGTGGTGACTGATATGTTTGATTTAGGATTATTTCACTATTGTTTCATCTTTTTGTTTGTTGTTTTTATTTTTGGTTCTTGACTTCCTTTGGGTCAGTTGAATATTTTTTGAATTTCATTTTAATTGCTTCATATATTAATTTTTGAATCAGAAAAGCAACTTCAGGACAGTCTCATGTATTCCCTCAGAGTGATGCTTGCTGTTGTTGTTCTGGCAGGGTAATGAAAGCCCTGGAGAGCGCTGGCATACCTGTCCCCAAGGTGCTTGACCTCTGCGAAGATTCCAGGTGATGCTCACATTTATGTTTTCCATGGCACAGTCAGGCGTCAGAGGAGAGAAGCCATATGCTAACCACCTTCCGGTTTGCTAGAGGAAGGACAGGTAAAATGTGAATAGGAGAGAAAAAGGGCTTCATAGCAGCCTCTCCTAGAAGTTCACAACCTTTAAATTATCCTGGAACTTAGAGAAATGCCTACTTTTGTTTGGATTGGCTGAAAAAAAAAATCTCTTTTTAACACCAAAAATACATATCCAGCTAGTTCTATGTGGTTATTGTTAACTTTTTATTGATCTTTCTAAGCTTTTTAAATTGCTCTGTGTCTCTCCCAACTTTTTACTTATGAGCATTGTGAAGCATACAGGAAAGCTAGAAGAGGAAACACTGTAATGAACACCCATTTTACTTCACTTTGGTGATTAAAACATTTTTACTGTGGCTGCTTTCTATACTTTCTATATATAATGGCTATTCTTTCTTTTTAAGAGACTAGGTCTTGCTATGTTGCCCGGGGTTGTCTCGAACCCATGAACTCAAGTGATCCCTAGCCTCAGCCTCCCAGGTAGCTGGGATTACAGGCACATGCCACCATGTCTGGTTGGCTATTGTTATTTCTACATATGCTTTCTATATATGTTATTGCATATATATATTTCTATACATGTTATTGCATGTATACAGTATATAATAATGTTAGGTAATATCTATAACATAATATATAATATAATTATATATTATTCTAAATATAAGATATATACTATATAATGATATGGTGTGTAACATCTATAACATCTAACATAATATATAGTATATAATAATGTATATAATGTTATTTCTATAAATGCTTTATAATATATATGGTTATTGCTAACTTTTTATTGATCTTTATGAACTGTTTTTAAATTGTTCTGTGTCTCCCAACCTTTTACTTATGAGCATTGTGAAATGTACAGAAAAGCTGAAAGAAGAAACACTGTAATAAGCACCCATTTTACTTTTAATTAAAACAATAACATTTTCCTGTGGCTGCTTTCTATGCTTTCTATATATGTATGTATGTATGTTCATAGTCTATATGTGTCTTGTCTATATAAAATAATTTTATATAAATAGTGATGATAATAAAATTAATTTATAAAATAAAATTTTGCATATAGTAAATGTATAGTTATGTGTAATTATTTTGTAAATAAGTATATTACGATCTTTATATCTGTTATTTTTGACTGAAACTTTTGAAGTCATTTGCAGATAGCATATATATCCTGCAAATATGTACATAATCCCAGCAGCATTATCACACTTAAGATCATCAGCAATAATTTAATAATATAACTTAATCTCTAGCCCATGTTCAAGTCAAGATAAATGGTTATGAAGGTAGAATTTTTTTTTTTTTTTGAGACTAGGTCTTGCTATTTTTGTCCGTGGAACCGCAGGCTCTCGTTGCCTAGGGTACCACAGACTCAAGCCATCCTCAGCCTCAGTTTCCCAGGTAGCTGGGATTACAGGCGTGCACCACCACGCCCAGCTATTTTTTTTGGAACTAGGTTCTCGCTACGGGCCCCAGGCGGGACTCAAACCGCGATCCCTAGCTCCGGCTGCTTCATAGGCTGAAGCTTACAAGCACGAGCCACCGTGCCTGGCCTAAGGTAGAATTTTAAAGCAACTTTTTAGATTGGTAGACTGGTTTCTAGAAAGGCGGAAGGATGGATTAGTGACACGTCAGCATGTGGCCTTAATGGTGCCATTCACCTTCCTGGTAGAGATAAAGATGCATCAGTAACGGAGTTTTGAGCCCTCTTGGGGACCAGATATGTATGTCAGGCACCCCATGTATCACTGCTTCCCTGTCTTCCCACCACACTGGGAAGTTCATAAATGGAAGCTCTGTAAACAGACAAAGCTCAGAGAAATGTTGAAAGTCTCTCATCGTGCTACAGGAAGGAAGGATATGAGGGAGGGTTTCAGCTGACTATAGGACACAGATGCACCCCCCTCTCAGCATGCTGCTTTCCTGTACCAGCCCCCCAAAACCCGCTCCAAGGCCCACAAGGGAAGAGAGGCTTACCAGGCTATGTGTGGACTGGTCTGGAAGGAGGCCCTTTCAGCCCTCCAGACTTCCATGCAAAGGGGAAGGTCGCTGCTCACAGTCTGGCCAGGCCTCCTTCCCATGCATGCAGGACGGTCGCAATGAGCGGTGGTGAGACTGACACCCTCACATCAGGTGCTGGGCCACTGAAACCCCTGTCTCCGTCCCCCAGGGTCATCGGCACCCCCTTCTATGTGATGGAGTACTGCCCAGGTTGCATCTACACAGATCCCTCTCTGCCAGGCTTGGAGCCCAGCCAGAGACGGGCCATATACACAGCCATGAACCGAGTCCTGTGCCAGATCCACAGTGTGGACCTCAAGGCCGTGGGCCTCGAAGACTACGGGAAACACGGTGAGCACAGGCCAGCTGTCTGCCGGGCATTCCCCAGGGGTGCCTCTGCTCTCGGGGTTTGCATGGTGTCGGGGTGCTAAGCCCATGGTGGGTAATCGCTTCCTTCTTGGAAACCCAGTTTCGCTTTCCCGGCAGAGTCGCTTAGTGAACACGCTATCCTGCGGTGAGTCTGGGCAGCGGAGTCTGTCATGGACGACGGCGTCTGTCTTCTTTCCTTTTTCAGATTCTGGCCGCGGGCGTTTAGGAAATACTAAGCTCTCATCTGGCCCTGTCCATGGGTGCTTGAAAACTGGAGCTTTGCGCCAGATAACATAGGATGAAAGTTGGTCCTCTTATAAATGTTGATCTGGTTCCACCTCCGTGGGGTGCTTTTCTCTTTTTTTTTTTTTTTTTTGAGATTTGGTCTCGCTACTTTGCCCAGGGTAGTGTGGACTCAAGTTACCCGGGGAACTGTGGACTCAAGCAGTCCCCACCCTCAGCCTCCCACATAGGTGGGATTACAGGTGCCTGCCACCACACCTGACTGCTTTTTTAAGACCAGCTCTCACTATGTTGCCCGGGGTAGTCTTGAACCCGCGAACTCAAGTGATCCCGAGCCTCTTGCCTCCCAGCGCTTGGACAACAGGCGTGTACCACCACGCCTGACTGGGGTGTTTTTTCTCATCAGCTGAATTATGGTGAATGAAATGCTTTTTGTTCAAAGACCTGCTGTGCTCGCTTCTCTGTGTTTTATTCTTTTTTCTAAACATTCTTTCAAACAGGTTCAGCCTTCGCCTACCGGCAGGCCAGGTTATTTTGTTCATATAGTTTATTTCTGCTCCTCACTTTAGACAGCATTTGATGTTGCAGGGGATGTCCTGACAGGGAGCAGCCTGGGCGTCTCGATGCCCATACGCTTCTATACCCACCACTGTGATTATCTCTAGGTGTCTGCGTGCAGACACTTTAGCATGAACTTAAACCAGTCGCCTGTTTTCTGCCCTGCAAAGTTGGATGCTGTGACTCTTGGATTCAAGAAGAATCGCTCAGCTAAGCTGTAATTTCCTCCTTCTCTGCTTTTGACCCCAACTCGCCTGGCTTCTGTAAGGCAGGTGGACAGCTGCAGGAATCAAGCCCTCACCAATTTCTGCTGAGTCACCCGAAGTTCCACCCCTGCACGGGCACATGATCAAGTACTCAAATAGTTGGGGACAGTTTGCCCAACAGAGCGGGCTGCTGCTAGCCAGCCCAGGTCCAGGTGGAGGGCATCCTCACTGCCTGCCCCTTCCGAGCTCAGCCAGATCCTTATCAGCTCCACAGTCAGCCAAGAGCCAGACTCCCATCTTGGTGGCCTTTGGGAATAGTACAGTACATTAAGGGTGTGTTTGCTGCTTCTCTGAAATTCAAATGTAACTGAAGGCATCACCAGCAAAAGGGCTGTGAGATAGACAAGCATTGTTGCTTTTATGGGTCCCTCATTTTAAGATGGAGAGAACTAGGCTGGGCTGGGGGGGGGGGAGATGGTGTTTGCTGGTCATGGGGCAAGTCAGGGGGCAAGTCAGAGCACCGGAGGAGGCGGCTGCCTGGGGCTCTGGCTGCCACTCTCTTGGGCAGGTGAAGCTGCGGCAGGGGTGTACGTGCTCAAGAGAATGTGGGCTGCTCCTGTTTGCTGTGCGTGGGTCCTTGGCCTTCCATGCCCACAGTAGGCTGTCTTTGTGCTCCGCCACTGACCTGTGAGTGCGAAGGGGCAGAGGGGAGCTTGCATGACCATGGGCGGGCCTCTGCACCTGAGCCGTGTTTCCAGGCTGACTGCAGAGAGCGCAGCCTTGTCTGTCAGACTTCCTGACTTGGCCACGGGGCCTCGACTGCTGTTCAGTTCTTGGCTGATGTCAGGCAGAAGCCTGGCTGAGAGCGGATCCACCGTTTGTGGAAAGGGGCTCAGTTCAGCATATGTCAGCACATTTACATGCGAGGCAGAGCCTCCGGAAGGGCACCCAGAACACTGGTCCCCAGGACACTGGTCCTGGGGCTGCCTTTGGGGACAGCGCCGAGGGGCTGGCTGGGCGCAGGGAGACTCCGCTGTGTCCCCTTTCGCTGCTGGCCTGCGAGTGTGTTTCCTAGTCCAGAGCACACACCTAGGTGTGTTTAAAAGCAGCAGCAGCTCTAATCAGGCACTGTTGACAAAGCCCTTTTTGGCAAAGCGCCTTCCCACCGAGGGCCAGCAGTGACCACACCAGCCTCTTTCTCACCCCGAGGGCGGGGTGCTAGGTGGGACATCTCAGGGCCTGGGCTGGCCCGCTAAGAGCCCGTGACAACGGAACCAGCACCAGGGACAGCAGTCTGCCCAGGTCTGCCCCCAGGAGCAGCATGGGGTGTGGGGTGGCTTGGATGGGCGATCTGAAGTCTAATTCGGATTCAGATTCCTCACCACACCCTGGACATCTTCTCCAGGGGTTTCCTTTTCCAAAGCGGGATCTGATCAAGGAATCTAGTCTAGTTCCCGCCCCTGCTGTTTCAGTGAATTTTTAAGTGACGTGGTCGGTTTTCTCATAGGTCGGGTTTGGTTGTTTCCTGTGGCTTTATTCACGCTTGTCTTCCGGGTCCTGTAATTCGTGAACCCAGGAAGTGCGTCCGAAGGCATGTTTCGTGTTGGTGCGCATCGTCGACTTGATGGCCTCTCTCTGCTCAGCTGGGTCCTCCAGAGGGCAGGGTCTGATGCCCTGGGCAGGCAGTGGGTCCCCAGGAAGAGCCCATGTCTCTGACTTAGGCTTCACACCCTCCCGCCCTTGGGAGCCTTTTTCTCTCAGAGGGGATTTTAGAGGCAGGTACCCGGCATGCTATTATTAATAATAATAACTAGCTGAGCATGGTGGCGCATTCCTGTAAGCGGAAGCCAAGGAAGCTGCGGCAGGGACCAGGGATGTGGTTCAAGTTCTGCTCAAGGCAACATAGCGAGATCTAGTTCCAAAAAAAAGATAGCTGGGTGTGGTGGTGCACACCGTAATCCCAGCTACCTGGGAAGCTGAGGCTGGGGATCGCTTGAGTTCATGGTACCCCAGGCAATGTGAACCTGGGGTTCCATGGGCAAAAATAGCGAGACTGAGTTTCAATAGTAATAATAATAATAATAATAATAATAATAATAATAATAACTAGTCACTGTCACTGACAGTGAACAGCGGCTGTTACAGTGACCTGCTTTCGGTGCCAGTCTGTATTTGCCCTGCCTGTGAGACTTTCTGCTAGTCTTCCTGTCAGTCCAGTGGCCTCCAGGTGCCACCATCTCACTGCAGACAAAGCTAGAGTTCACCTGCCAGCCAGGTGGCTCTACAACTCCTCCCCGCATCCCACCCGGAGTCCCAGGCGACTCGCACATTCCTCAGCTGTGCTGTCGGGTGGGTTTCTCGGCAAACAGCTGCGTAATAGTGGCACTTGCTCATGTGGCGCTTATGTGGCAGGTTCAGTTGCTGCTGTGTGGCTCATCTTATGGAGGAGGCAGCTATGACACAGAGGTTAGGTGACTCTGGCTATTCACCTCCAGCATCCACGCTTTAGATCACTATTGTTTAGCCAAAAATGGATTTACTAGAGGCTGTTAGGGAGCTTCTCAGGCCTCTGAGAGGGCCAGGGGTCAGACTTGGAGGCCACGTGACTGGGATCAGTGCCCGGATCACACTGCTGCTGCCAAGGCAACGGTCAGAGGCTCCCACCAGGGGCTTCAGGCACCTCCTCCTCTCTGGTCACAGGAAGGTGATGCCACAGAGTACTGAGGTTCACCTCTTGGGGAGTCCTGGAACCTCCAGGGGCTGCTGAAATCGTACCCCCATCTTCTCACGCTCTTGCCCCCAGGAGACTATATTCCACGCCAGGTGCAAACTTGGATCAAGCAGTACCGAGCGTCAGAAACCCGCAGCATCCCCGCGATGGAGAGGCTCGTGGAGTGGCTGCCGCAGCACCTGCCCATACAGCAGAGGACCGCGGTGGTGCACGGGGACTTCAGGTGAGCGCACGTGGCGAGGATCCCTCCCCTCCCTCAGCAGCGCCTCCTGTGCCTGGCCCCAGAAGGTGGTGTTTCTCAGCCTCAGCCCTGGTGGCCTGCTGCGTCCTGTGCACTGGGGGAGCTGGGCCACCCCAGGCCGGAGGGTGAGCGTGGGCTCCGGTTCAGGCTCCTCCTGAGCCACACGACTGGGAATGAGGACAGTTGTTTGCTCACGGATCCGCCGTGGGGACTGGGCCGCACGTTCCCCGGGGTGGCCCTCAGCGGGGCCTGGGGTCACTGCAGGAGGCCCCAAGCACTGTCCACGTGCATAGAGTGTCAGAAGGGCGTCACTTGAATGCGCCCACCTTGTGGGGCAGGAGCGTTGCGACCGTGCAGACCTGTTCTGAAATCATCACGGGGTGGGAGTCATTGCCAGGCGCGGAGGGGCAGCGGGGTGCAGACCAGAGCTATGACCCTTGGGGTGGATCGGAGCCGACTCTCTGCTGCGTGCTGAGAGAAGCTGGGGGGTAAGCGACCCATGTCCTGCTGGCGTCCCCTCGGGGCCAGCCTGTGAGCTCAGGCGTCCGGGGCATGGCAGGGCTGGGGGCAGCCCAGCTGGCGCAGCGTCTACCCTGCGGCCCAGTTTTCTCAGCGCTGCCTCTCTGTCGCCGCCCTGACTCTGCAGGCTGGACAACCTGCTCTTCCACCCAGAGAGGCCCGAGGTGCTCGCTGTCCTGGACTGGGAGCTGTCCACCTTGGGCGACCCCCTGGCGGACGTGGCCTACAGCTGCATGGCTCACTACCTGCCGTCCAGCTTCCCTTTGCTGCGAGGTAGGCGCTGCCCGTGGGGTGGGGGGACCATGGAGGGGGCTCAGCCCATTCTCAGAGTGTTGGGGCAAAGGCTGTGACTGGGCTGCCATGTGCAGTTGAGGTGCAGGAGGTTTGGTAGAAAACGCCATAGGCCAGCTCTCCTGTCCTATGTGGCGATGGGCGCAGGCGTGGCAGGGTGGGAGAAGCGTGTCTGGGCACCTCTGATGCTTTCAGCCAACTCACTTCTATTTCCCTTTCTAAATTAAATCCACGTTTATTTGAAACGTTGAGAGCCCCCAGGTTACAAACACAGTCAGAGTCACCACCAGCCCATCTCATCTTGTCATCTTTTTTAAAGCACCCGCATTTTATTTTATTTTGAGACTAGGTCTTGGTATTTTTGCCCATGGAAC
>PVHY01030215.1:0-13603 GCA_004024945.1 Uropsilus gracilis
ACAGGCACGCACCACGCTGCTCAGCTATTTTGGGGGACTAGGTCTCACTGTGTTGCCCCGAGCAGGACTCGAACCACAATCCCTAGCCTCAGCGGCTTCATAGGCTGTCGCTTACCGGCACGCAACACCATGCCTGGCTCAGAGTTAACTTCTTTGATAGCAGGTCTTTAAGTACACAAAAATCAGAATTACATCGGCATAATAAGTTGGTATGATACCACTGATAAATGTTATCAAATTGGCTATAGTTCCCTAATACATTATGTAAACTTAGTCAAAATGCTTTAACATACTCACTTTGACTGCTTCATAGGAATAAGTGTACCTATTTTTGATGTGGTGAAAGAAATGTGTTCATCTCCAATTACTATTTCAAGCTCCTGAGGGGGAAAAGAGAGAAATGTAGTTAATATAAAAAATTTTAATCTTGTTACCAAGAGGTACAATTGTAGTTACAAGTTACCCAGCAGTCAGAGTGAGGAAGGGAAATGAAAGAACTGTGATCTGTTAGACATAAACTGTCTGTAAAATAAAAATTAAGAGCTCCCTGATTGCTAGTTATGTCAAACATTTTTTCATATGCCTGTTGGCCATTTGTATTTCCTCTTTGGAGAAGTGTCTTTTTAATTCTTTTCCCCATTTTTAACTGGGTTTTTCACTTTGTTTTTGTTAAGTTGTGTGAGTTCTTTGCGTATCTTTGTTATCAAACCGTTATCACTTGTATGGAGGACAAAATTTTTTCCCACACAGTTGGATTTCTTTTTGTTTTCTCTGTTGTCTCTTTTGCTGTACAGAAGATTTTGAGTTTGATGTAGTCCCAGCTGTTTATGTTTTCCTTCATTTTTTACCTGCTATAGATGTATCCAGAAATGAATTTCTGGATTGTAACTCATGGAGGGTTTTTCCCTCCATGAGTTACAAAACCCTCCATGAGTTACAATCCAGAAATTCATGCTTGGATGTTTATTGTAGCACTATTTATAATTGCAAGGACATGGAAGCAACTGAAATTCCCAAATAGATGACTGGATGAAAAAAGATGTGGTAGATATACAAAATGGAATATTACTCATCAATTAAAAATGACAAATTGGATGATTTTATGATAATATGGATGGACTTAGAAGAAATCAGCAGAAACAAGTCAAAAAGAAAAAGACAGAAATGAAATGGTTTCACTATTATATGGGACATGGGAAAGATAAACAAAAAGTCATGAAGAAAAGTCAAATCAAGCTAACAACCAAATTAAAGTACACAACTTGGGGGAGGGGGGTAGGACAGGGTGGACAGTCAGGGAGGGTGGGGTTTGAACCCTGGAGATCATGAAGATATGAAATAATAAGATATGAATAAATTATTTAATTAAAAAATAAAATAAAAATTAAGATCTCATCTCTCTTCTCTTCTGAGAAGTATCTTTGGGGTATCTTTTTCTCAGGTGAAAAACACTCACTAGACCCTCATGAGACATATCCTTAAGGTATTATTTTTTGATATAAGAAATGTATTCTGTAAAAGACCTTCTGAGAAGTTTGTTTGGATTATCTTTTTCTGAGGTAAAATCTCTCTAACAGACCTTCTGAGGAGAAGTATCATTAGTGTATCATTTTCTGAGGCAAAAAAGTACTCTGTAAAAGACCTTATAAGTATATTTGGAGTATCTTACCTGAGGTAAAAATTCTGTGTAAAAGACCTTCTGAGGAGAATTATCTTTGAGAGCCTTTATTCTAAGGTAAAATTTCATTAAAAAATATTGTGAGAAGTGTCTCTTTGAAGTACCTTTTTCTGAGGTAAAAGGTCTGCTTAAAAGACCTTCTGTGGAGGAGGAGATTTGGGGTAACTTTTTCTTGAATTAAAAATCTCCTTTCAAAAGACATCCTGAAGAGAAGTATCTTTGGTGTATGATTTTCTAAGGTAAAATTTCTGATAAAAAAACCTTCTGAGGAGGAATGTCCTTGTAGTATCTTTTTCTGATGTAAAAAATCTGAAGAGAAATGTCTTTGGGGTACTTTTCTGAGGCAAATGTTCTTAAAAGATCTTCTTAAGGAGAAGTATCGTTGCAGTACCATTTTCTAAGGCAAACTTGCACTCTAAAGGCTTTTGTGAGAAGAATCTTGGGGTATCTTTCTGAGAAATGTTTCTCTAAAAGATTCTGAGGAGGGGGTTCTTTGGGATAAAGTTTTCTGAAAAAAAAGTTCTCAGAAAATGTTTCTCTATAAAAGATCTTCTAAGAAGGAGTATACGTGGGGTATCTTTTTCTGAAATAAAAATTCTGTCCAAATGATCATTTGAAGAGTATCTTTGGGGTATCTTTTCTGAGGTAAAATTTCATCCTATAGGATATTCTGAAGAGAAATATCTTTGGGTTATCTTTTTCTGAGGTAAAAATTTGCTCTATAGGATATTGTGAGATGTGGCATATCCCAAGGCAAAATTTTGCACTAAAGGATATTGTGAGGGGTATTTTTATCTGGGGAAAATATCTCTAAAAGACCTTCTGAGGAGTATCTCTAGAGTATTTTCTGGGAAAATTTTCTGCATAAAAGACCTTCTCAGGAAGAATATCAACTGTCTGCAGTAAAATTTCACTCTAAAGGGTATTATAGTAAAGTGTGATGTTTCTGAGTTAAAATTTCACTCAAAAGCATATTGGAGTATCTTTTTGTGAGGTAAAATGTATCTTTAAAAGACATCTTGAGAAGTAGTATTACTGGGGTATGTTTTCCTGAGATAAATTTCATTCTATGGGATAGCTGGAAGAAAGTATATTTGGGGTACATTTTGCTGAGGTAAAAGTTCTTACCAAAAAGTTTCTTTGGGGTACCATTTTCTGAGATAAAATTTCTGTATAAACGATATTCTACAGAGTATTATCCATATGGGATATCTTTTTCTGAGATAAAATGTGTCTATAATAGACCTTCTGAGGAGAAGTATTCTTGGAACATGACTTTCTGAGGTATATGTTATTTATGATAATCTTTTCTGAGGTAAAATATCCCTATAAAATATGTTAAGAAGTATCTTTTGGGAATGGTTTCTATACCTCAGAAAAGATACCCCAGTGGTACTCATCCTCAAAAGGTCTTTGACAGAGAAATTTATCTACAAAGCATATTCCCAAAAGATACTTCTCCTCAGAAGGTCTGTTAGAGAGACATTTTTATCTCAGTAAAAGAAATCTCAATGATACTCATCCTCAGAATTCTGCTTGAACTTTTACCTCAGAAATATTACACTAAAGCCAAGCATAGTGGCATGTACCTGTAATTCAAGCACTGGGAGGTAAGAGGCAAGGGATCACTTGAGTTCATGGGTTTGAGATTACCCCGGATAATATAGCGAGACCTAGTCTCAAAAACAAAACAAAAATACTACCCTAATGATATCCTCTGTAGAGGATAGGATATCCAATAATGATAGCCACCCTGGAGACATTCTTTCTTAGAACATTACTCCAAAGATCCTTTACTTCGCAGTATCCTTTAGAATGACAATTTACCTCAGCAAAAGATACCCCAAAGATACTTCTCACAAAAACATTTTGAGAAAAATTTTACCTCATAAAATGTGACCCCAAAGATACTTCTCATCAAAAGATCTTTTAGTGAGAACTTCCACCTCAACAAAAGATGTGTCAATATATAGATGCTTCTCCCCCCAATAATCCTTCAGAGTGAATTTTCACCTCAGCAGAAGGTATCCCAAAGATAATTCTCTTCAGAATAGCCTATAGAATGAAGTTTTACATCAGAAAAAGTTACCTCCTCAGAAGATATTCTTCCTCAGAAGACCTGTTAAAAAAGAACTTTTATCCTGAATGCCCTGCCCTCCCATGCCTCCCTCCTCTGACTCAGAGGAGGGGGAGGGGGCCACCACGTCACCAACCTGTGGGCGGCACTAGGGTCTAGGGACCCTTTAAATGGGACCCAAAAACAAAGGGCACTCTGCCCATGTTTTTGCTTGGCTCCCATCCTGGGGATAGGCCACCCATTTCCCTGGATACCCTGCCCATCCGCACCTCCCACCTCTAACATGGAGGGGGCTGGGAGAGGTACCCACCACGTCTCTGACCTGTGGGAAGCACCAGGGTCCAGGGACCCCTAAATGGGACCCAAAACAAAGGGCACCCTGCCCACATGTTTGCCATATGCAGCCCGGATTAGCCAAGGCATGTTTTCCCCAGTCCATATCCCAGGGGTGGTTGGGGATGCATGCCAAGCAATCTGGGCACCACCCCACACTGGAGGAATCAGCGTGGGGGCTGGCCTGGGCCCTAATCCCTGCCCACCAGCAGACAACCTTATGGGCTGTCTGTCTGTCCGGGGTTCCGGGCTGTGGAGCTCCTTTACCAGGTGGAGCTAGGCAGCATGACCCCTGGGTTGGCCCCTCGGGCCTGTAGAGCCCAGTATGGGGGGCTGGGTAGAGTTTTAGCCCCACTCACCAGCGGATGATTGCATGGGGAAGCCATTTGCTGCCTGGATCGGTCAAGGCATTTTCCTACAGCTCCCAGCTCAAGGGAGCCTGGAAACACATGCCCAGCCATCCAGGCTGACCCCCTCGCTGGAAGGAACCTGCATGGGGGTTGGGCAGGGCCCAAAGACCTGCCTGACAGCAGGTAGCCTCAAGGGCTGTCTGCCCACCCAGGGTCCTGGGATGCTGGATCTCTTTTCTCAGCAGGGAGCAAGGGCGACAAGATCTCCTATGCAAGCCCTTCGTGCCTGGGGAGCCCAGGATGGGTCCCAGGTGGGGATTTAACCCCATCCACCAGCGATGGTTGCACAGGGCAGCCATCTGCAGCCTGGATCAACTGAGGCATGTTTTCCCCAGTCCCTAGCCGAAAGGGGTTGGGGTACACATGTCCAGCAAGGTGGGACTGCCCCCATGCAGGGAGGACCCAGCATGGGGGCAGGGCAGGGCCCAGAGTCCTGCCTGCCAGCAGACAGCCTCATTGGCTGTCTGCCCGCCTGGGTTGTGGAACTATTTTGCCAGTGGAGAGCAAGGACGGCAATGACCCCTGGGTAAGCCCCTCGCACCTGAAGAGTCCGGAAGGGGGCCGAGCAGGGTTTTAGCCCCATCCATCAGCAGAAGGTTCCACAGGTCAGTCATCTGCAACCCAGATTGGCCTGGGCATATTTCACCCAAACCCTAACCCAAGGGGAGCTGGAGACACAGGCCTAGCTGTCAGCACCCTGCCCCCACATAGTGAGATATGGAAGTTGGGGAGAGAGAGGGGATGCCCCTTCCACTTCACCCTCACCCCAGTTAATCTTCAGGAGGAGGAAGAACACAAATAATGCAAACTACATCATAGAATGGGTGAGGGACTAGATAAAATCCAGCCAACAAGCCTGAGTTGGACACAGGACATGGACTATCAAAGAACCAGTAAATGCGAGGCCAGAGAAACAACTATAGCAAAACAATATCATGAAATGCACCTATGCACTCACCAGGTCTGAAAGAGTCAAGACCTCATTTTGGAGATGCCTTCTGGGAGAACAAGGCATTCCTGCTCACCTCATGGGAGAAGCAAGGAAGTTCAAAAAGTGGGGGCATCAGCCCCACAGCAAAGCTGCACACTGAGGCAGAGGAGATGACCTACAATGGCCATCACAGATTACTGAATCCATGGAGAGACTTCTTCACCAACAATGGCTGGGGGTGAGACGCCCCAAAACCTGGCACCAGAACAATAAGACAAAACAGCAGCACAACAGAGAAGGGAGTGAAGATGGCAGCCAGCAATGAGAAAACATGGACATACCACAAATAAATATAGACTGGCTGCCCAATGCAAGGTTAACACTGAAAACTTCCAGCATGGTCCACCTGTTCCCAAGAACACAGTCCCCTCATCCAATGAAAGGACACTGACACAGGAAAGAAAGAAACTAATGGACTTAACACAGACTAGCAAACAAAGAGAGGGGTTAGAGTGATTGGAGGGAACATTAGAGGGAGGGGGCAGTATCCCAAAAACCACTTACCGAAGTTGTGATTTAAAGAATAAAAACAAATTCATTTAAAAAAAAAAAAGAAAAAACTTTTACCTCAACAAAATATACCCAAAAGATCCTTCTCCTCACAATATACTTTATTTAGAGTGAAATTATACCTCAGCAGAAGCTACACCAAAAAATTCTCTTCAGAATATCCTGTAGAACGAAGCTTTAGTCAGAAATAAATAACTCAACGATACTCCTCCTAAGATGTTTTACACAGAAGTATCACCTCAGAAAGACACCCTAAAGATACTTCTGTTCAGAACAGTGAGAGAAAACTTTTAACCTCAGAAAAAGATACCCCAACAATATTTCCCCTCATTATATCCCCTAAACATACACTCTCCTAATATCCTTAGTGCAAAATTTTACCTCAGAAAAAGTTCCCTCAACACTATTTCTCCTTAAAAGGTCTTTTAGTAAGAACTTTTACCTCAGATAAAGATACCACAATGATACTTCTCATCAGAATAACAAAACTTTACATCAGAAAAAGATGCCCCAATAATACTCCTCAGGTTTGTGAGAGAAACATTTTACATCAAAAAAAAAAAAAAATCCCAAAAATACTTCTCAGAATATCCTTTACAAATTACCTCATAAAAAGAAACCCCAAAGGATACTTCTCACAGTCTTTTTGCTAGACATTTTATCTCAAATAAGATACCCCAAAGACAGTCTCCTCACAGTGTATTTTAGAGTGATATTTTACCTCAGAAAAAGTTACCCCAAGATGCTTCTACTTGAGGGCTTTTAGTTAGAATTTTTATCTCAGAAAAAGATACACCAAAGATATTTCTCTTCAGAATATCCTTTAAAATGAAATTTTATGTCAGAAAAAGTTACCTCAAAGATACTTCTCCTCATGATATCCATTATAGAGAAAATTTTTCTCACAGAATCATACTCCAAAGATGCTCTATTCAGAAAGCCTTTTATAATGAAATTTTTCCTCAAAAAAATATTCTACAAGGACACATCTGTTCAGAAGGTCTTTTATAGACATATTACCTTGGAGAATCATAGTCCCAAGATACTTCTACTCAGATCTTTTATAGAGACATTTTACCCCAAAAACATACTCTAAAAGGAAAACTCTCCTCAGAATGTCTGTTAACACGCTGAAACACACTCCCAAATGTCTGAAACACACTCCCAAAGAACCTTTATACAAGTAGTTAGCTCCACTACTTTCTATTACTCACTTCTCCTCCATTTCCTCACCAAGCTTCTGAAAGTCAGATGACAAAAATTTCAAACTCTGTAGAAACAAATTAATGCTGACCAATATTTATGATTTTAGTCACCTTTACCACTCAATATTCTCTACAGTCTATTTTTCAAAACAGAACAATTTTTCAAGTATTTATTCCTTTCTAAAATTACCTACTGCATCTCCTTGCACTTCTCTCAAAATATGCTCTCATCTGCTACTTGATCCAGAATTAGTCAACATCAGGCATAAATGACCCTGACCTATTTGCTTCTCCACCTATAAATCTACAGGGATTTATTCATTTCTCACAGAAATAAAATTTACTCCAAGTAAATAAATCGGAAATTTACACTCATATTGGATGTCATTTTCTATTGCATTTTTGGAAATCATGACGTCCTACTTTTCTATTTCTCTCCTAATTCTCAACTTTTCCTACTTCTCTGCACTTATCTCAAATTGCCTTTTCCACAAAAATCCCTGTTCTTTCTTTTTCATGTCCTTTATAACAGTTTCTGTGTATTATTTTTAAATTATTTATTAGCCTTGTTTGCCCATGTTATTTATAGCTCTCTTCACCCATGAGATTCTAAATATTGCACCTAGAACTTTGCTATTTGTTCAAGTACTCTGTTTTGTTACTGATACAAATAAAAACCTATCCGTTATATTTATTAATTTTTATATTTCCTTCTATCTCATTCTCCCATCTCAGCATAATTCTCCGCAATCACTCTTTTTATGAATTTGCTACATAATTTTATTGCTTCTTTATTACTGACATTCCACTTTATGTTTTGTTTTTAAACTTATTTATAATATTATGATGGCGGTAATATGCTTATGGGTTGAGGGCATGATACTAAGTGAAATAAATCAGAGATAAATACCTTATGATTTCTCTCCTATGTGGAATATAAATAAGCAGAGTGAATGAACTTTTAAATACAGTGCATGACTTGGTTACTGTCAAAAGGGAGGGGAGGCAGATGCATGGGTAAAATGTGTAAAGAGATTAACTATATGATGATGGATAGAAAATGCACATTTGTTGGTGGTCATGATGTAGTACATACAGATATCAAATTGTTATGTCCAACAACTGAAAATCACACAATAATTAAACAAAAAATAAACCAATATCACCTCAATAAAATTTACCTGAGTACCACAATATGCAAATTTTTTGGAATTTACTCTTATTTCATATTATTTTGTTAAGATTCATTCACATTGGTGCATGTCAATAGTTCATTGTTTTAATTGCTACATAAATTTTGCTCTGTGAAAAATCACATTTTTTTTCATTTATTGTATGATTAACAGTCATTTGGCTAGTTCTGAGGTGCTTGATACTGTGAAGAGCACAGTTATGAACATTCCTGAATATATGTATTGCTGCATATGAGCAAGTATTTCTGTCAGATATATATTCAGAATTGCTCAATATAGTTCAGCTTTAGGAGATAACACTACACTGTTTAGAAAGTGGGATTATATTAATTTGTGCTCCTTTAAAAATAAAAGACACCATGAAAATTCATAAACTTTTTACATGTAATAAAGATTTTGTTCAGGCATAATGTAAAATATAAGGTATAGTCCATGTCTCTACTACCTATTCTTCAAATAAGTATTAGTCATTGCAAACTGGTATTAACATACCCACTATGCTAATCTACTAATCTAATCACCGAATCCACTCTAGTACATATGATTAGTAGCATCTCCTTCACCAAATTTAATACACATAATTTTGACTGCTGTAACACTTCATTCTTTCTGTACCATTCAAAACTCTTCACTATCACCTATTCTCACTGATGCCACACCTTTTGGGTTCTCTCCTATTTGTACAATAAAATCATTTAAAAAAAATCTTTACTCCTCCTGTAACACGTCTTCTATAGATATTGATTTATTGGTTTATCGTAAGAAGCATCCTGTTGACCTTTTTTCAAACATCTCTTCTTGCTGGCTTGCAAGTTTTCCGTGGTCTCAATTTTGCTTTACTATCCACTCAAATATTCATTCTATTAATTAATGACTCCACAATTATCTCTCTAATTTTGGCATCATCTGTCTTAATCCACAGACATTTAATCATATCCATAAGTGCTGACAGTCTATGTATACTTTCAAAACTCACTCTGGAAAACAAAGGCCTGTTCTACTCTTTATTGTTATTTCCACTGACAGGCCACAAGCAACTCAGTCTTCACTAGACTTTATTATTATTATAGCATTCAAACAGAGGAAAAACAAAACACAATCTAAAGTTTTTCTTGTGTTTTCTTTATAATCAATGGATTATATTCATCTTGGTATATAAGCTAGATACCACATTGTATTACTGATTCCCTCACCCATTTAGTCAGTCAAAACCATATCCTACCAATTCTGCATCATAAATATTTTGCACGTATGTTCCTTACCCTCCACTATTACTTTCATATCACTAATTCAAACAGTCATCACCATGAACTCTTACTTCACAAAGAATTGTCTATTTTATCCCATTGTACCACTACTTTCCAGTCCACTTAGACTGACCCTTCCAAAATCCATACGACTTGTCATGCTGTTCACTCATATATACCTTTCGATGGTTTCCTTTGTGTTTATAGTAAATGCACTCCCAACATGGTACAGAGATATTCATGAAGTTATGTAGCTACTTAAACCTATTACTAGCCATGTTTCATTTTATCAAAAACTCTTTTTTCTAACATAAATCTGTCCTTTGTGCACTTTGTTCCCTTCCAGAATGAGTCTTCTCTGTCCTGAGACTTCTGATTGCCACCCAGTTGTCCTTCTCATCAGGTCAACATTATCTCCTAAGGAATGCTTTCTTGAACTCAGGATGTTATGTGCCATTCTTCTGACTTCTTCATGCCATTATTTCAGTACTAATGATATTTTACTTTTAAAAACTGTTTCATTCAAAGAAAAACTTTCCCTTTACACTGAATTCATCGAGAGATGATTTTTTTCATTTTTGTCTATAGTGCCATACATAGTGCCTGGCACTGTGACTCAAAATCTTTTGCTGAATGAACTAAAGAATTAATAGTCATCAAGAAAGGTGATAAAAAAACAAGGTTTGTATACAAAAGGTTTTTAACTTGCAGAAAATATATTAAAACTGTTGGATAACAGTTAACCACATAGTATATTAATCAAGTTTATTTCCCTTTGTGATTTAAGTATTATTGTAATATGTATGATAGAAGATAATATTCAAATAAAGATTCTCTCAACTTTATTGTTACATGGAAAAATCCATTTTAGAAAAATAAGTTCTAATATATATGAAAACCACATTGTACTTTTCAGTAAAATTTTATACACTTTAGAACTGTCACACCACTTTGTGTGGCAAAAAAAAAAAAAAAAAAAAACCTAAATAGCACACTAATAAAATCATTGACATTGTCAATATTATCACCCACACCATCATGACTAATATTTCCACAGGACTCTATCTTAAAAATGTTCAGCAGAAGCTCAGCAATTTTAGTATTTCTTTTTTCATCCTGGCTCATTATTATCATAAGAAATGTACTTTCCTGGACACACCCACAACATGGTGGAACAGGGAAACTGAAAGCAATCACTCTTCTGAAAAATATAACTTTAAATAAAGGAAAAAGGACGGATACAACATCCCAGAAAATATCAGACTCTTGCAGCAGGTCAGCAGATCGCCTCCAGGAAGACAAAAAGCCAGAAAGTGAAGGCACAAAAAAAAGAGCATCGGAAAACTCAGAGCAGCAGTTCAGCCAGAGCACAGCCAGCCACTATGCCCATCAGCCGCCACAGCAGGAGCACCTCCAATCCCAACATGAACTAACCCCAGGTGCTAACACCTTGGTTGCTGGAAGGACCCAAGACACTGAAACCTTGCAGTACAATTGCAGCTCTTGCAGCTCCTCCAGAGGAACCACAGCTACCATCAGCAAACCTGCAGATAGGGTACCCACAGCCTTCTGAAACCACGCTGACTACACTGGGGTCACTGACTGCTGGGGAGATTCAGAGGAAGGAGACTCTGCGCCACTAGTGTGGTTCACAGGTGAGAACCCACTGCCAGTGCTTACACTGGGCCCAGAGATAAAGTCCCTTCACCACACAGCCCTCCCCTAAAGGTGTTTCTGAAAGTTCTGCCTGGAAAATGAAAAGCTTACCCCCTAAGGACAATTCACCCCTCCCCACAAAAATATTGGCAAGTAAAGTAAGCTCAGCTGAGCAGTCCAGATAACTCAGCAGGAAAGAGCCCCTCCACCCATTTCTTCACACACTTTTTTTTTTTTTTTTTTGGTTGGTTGGTTTGCTTCTGTTTTGTTTTGGTGGCTTTGTTTTTTTTGGTTTTTTTGTTTTTTGTTTTTTTTCTGTCCAATTGTCCTAATTTTTTTTCTATTTTGTTTTCCCTTCTCCCTAGCTTTATGTTTTCCCTTATGTCTTTTCTTATTTCTTATCTTTTTTTCTTATTTTTTTCTCATACTTTTTCTCCTCTTCCTCTTTTTCTTTGAAAACTGCCCAATTTTGAAATTTTTTCCCTCTTTTTCTTCTTTATTCCTTAATTTTTTTTCTTCTTTCCTTCCGTCTTCCTTTTTTCCATTTCTCATCTCCACTGGAGCCACAACTTTAAAGAGAAGGACCTTGGGAAGAGCAGTTATTTAAGTCCTGTGGCTCCACCGCTAAGGCCCAACCTAGAAGAGAATATAATACTGAACACAGAAGTTCACTCCAGGCAGTCAGCAGGTATCTCACAGAGACAGATCACTACCTTGGGCTTATCAGGGCACCTACCACACAGGAACCCAGACTACAAATAAAATCAGAAACAAACAATAAGTTATAACAGTATTGAGCTCATGAAAAAAAAAGTTTTCTGAGTTTCTCAGGCTATTTTCATGACATTCTGGATCAGGTGGCCTAGTAGATAACATGTAGTCTGCATGTGAGGAAAGCAATAAATAATATGTAACCTTAAAGTACAGTTCACAGAAATGTATTTCTATAGCCTAGGTTTATACTTGGCCTTGTGCCAGCTCTATCAATCATATTAAATAATAGGGTTCCTGCTCTCACTACTATGATTGGAGACCAGCAGGTTGGCTACCGCTGCTCCCATGGCAGCCAGTGACTACTGCCACTGCCTTTGCTGATGCTGCTGCTACCATTGCTGTCCAGGACCCGGGGCCTGAGGCTGCCCAGTAGAGTGTGCAAGGAGGCTACCCACCTGCCTGGGAACACAAATACTGTATATGTTGCTACTGCCTGTAACTTGTCTCCTGATGCTACAGTAAAGACTTGTTGTTACCCTGCAGGAGTTTCCTGGCCTCTTCTCTGATCTAATGACATGATGAACGTAGGCTAGCAACAAGTTGGTACCCTACAAACAGACAAAACAGAAATGCAAAGGATCATAAAAGTCTTACCAACCACATATGCTAACAAAGTAGACAATCTAGAGGAAATGGGAAAATTATTAAACATACAAAATTCCAGAACTGAATCATAGCTAGAAAATCTGAAAGGACTCATAAGTAGGGAAAATGAAAATTAAGTTTCCCCAAAATATAACCTCAGGGGTAGCTGGCTTCATAAATGAATTCTACAAAACTTTCAAAGAACAATTAATATTTATCCTTCTTAAATTCTTCCATAAAATTAACAAGGGGGCAGACTAAATATATTTTATGAAACTACCAGGAGTCTGATCCCAAAATCAGGCAAGGACATCACAGAAAACTACAAACCAATATATCTGATAAACTCAGGTGAAAATAAACATACAAAATTTGCTAAAGATTTTAGCAAATTCTTCACAAACTGACTCTAGGAGTACATTAGAAGAATCACACATCATTATTTATTCCAATAAATTCTGGGGTTTATTCCAAGGATGAAAGACATTAACATATACAAATCAAAAGTCAGGAAACATCATATCAAATAACCATATGCTCATCTCAAAAGACACAGGAAAGACATTTGATAAGAATCAATATATTTTAATGATGGAAATACTCAACAGAATGGGTATTGAAGGATCATACTCAACATAACGCTGTCTATGTATGATAAATATACAGCTGACAGCATATTCAGTGATGAAAAACTGAAAACTTTTCCTCTAAGATGAGGAATGAGACAAGAATGTCCACTCTCACAACTACTATTAGATGTCTTGTTGGAAGATCAAATATACAAGAAAAGGATATAGAAGCTATCCAAATTGGAAAGGAAGCCTATAATTTCAAGATAACATGATAATGTACATAGAAATCCCAAAGACTACAGTGAAAATTTATTAGAAAAAATAGAGTAAAGTGATATGCTGCAAAATTAATATTCAAAAATATGCTGCATT
>PVHY01030216.1:0-13608 GCA_004024945.1 Uropsilus gracilis
CCGGGGTACCACGGACTCAAGCAATCCCCAGCCTCAGCTTCCCAGGTAGCTGGGATGACAGGCGCGCGCCACCACGCCCAGCTATTTTCTGGAACTAGGTCTCGCTACGGGCCCCAGGCGGGACTCGAACCGCGATCCCTAAGCCCCGGCCGCTTCATAGGCTGAAGCTTACAAGCACGAGCCACCGTGCCCGGCCTTGAGCAGTCTTCACCTCAGTCAGAAAGAACTATGATGTTGCCTCCAGGTATTCCAGAATCTTTGTTATGGAGCTTGATTTCTAACTTATATTTCCACCACCTTTGCCCCTGGTATTCTCAGACCAGTGCTTCTGCCAGTCATAAATGGTTCTCATGAAATAATCTGAAAGCAGGACATCAAGATGTTATCAGAGAGCTGGTTCTACACCCTTTTTCTGAATAGGAGTCCCCAATTTTTCATCTGCCTCAGACCATACTCATGGACATTAACACAACCTACTCATATACCTTGGCTCATATTCTGATGAAGACTTGGCTTTCTAGAGATTCCCCAGAGCTGAGAACAATCCTGGCAGATGTCTCATGATGGCAGTCTTTGCTCTGAACTGTGAGGGAGGTCTTTAGCTACACGTAGATTTTCTCTAGAGCCAGTTATGCACGGTGGATCCCTCCAGGCTTATCAGCAAGGAATAAGCAAGAGGGCATGAACTCCACAAGACAGCTCATGTATTCTTGTGCAACTCTTTCTGGCTTGTATTTGATTCCCTCTATGTCCTTGGGCAAGTCATTTCACCTACCTATACCTGAATTCTATATTCACTAAATGAAATAGGTTGGACTAGATCATTTTTTTCTGAACCTTCCCATCTGTAACTTACTATGAGTTCAAGATGTGTACTTCAAAAACTCCATCATCAGTATTCAAGGGATGGCTGGAATCAATCACATTTTGCATGTGACTTGTGAAATCTTTCCCATTATTTTATAGTTGCACTTTGCATACCAATTACTAGGTAAATGCCTTAAAGATTTTTTTAATTGAGATATAATTGACATTTTAACATTATATTAGTTTCAGGTGTACCACATAATGACTCAATATTTGTATATGTTTTGAAACGATCACTGCAATAAATCTAGTTATCCATCGCCTCATATAGTTACTTTTTTTCCTTATGATGATATTCTTTAAATCTGGTTTCTTAGCAATTAAAAACTGAGATTTTATTTTTAATTATAATCACCATGCTGCACTTTATCTTCTCAGGGCAATTTATTTTTCACAAGTGGAAGCTGACACGCCTTTACCAACTTCATCCATTTCACTCATTGCCAATCCCCTGCCCTCAACTTTTGACAACCACTCATCAGTCCTCTGTATCTATGCGTTCATGGTTTTTTGTGTATGTGTGTGTGTGTGTGTGTGTGTGTGTTGCAATTCTACAGTAAGTGAGAATATACAGTATTTATTGTTTTTAGACCTATTTGTATGGCATAATGCCCCCAATGTTCACTTCTTCCTATGAATAATACTCCACTGCTCATAAATGCCATATTTTCTTTGTCTATTCATATATGGAGAGATACTTAGGTACAGATACTTAGGTAAGGACAGGTTACTGTTGGTAGCCTGATGAGTTTAAAGAAAACCAAAAATTTTCTCTCTCTAACTGCTTTGGCCTTTTTATTCGTAGGAACACAGCTTCATCAAATAAGTTAAATCGCTGCCATCATGATTGAGTCATCCACTCTTGGTAGCAAAGGAGGAGTCCAACGGGGAAACACTGGTGTTCACAACCAGAGAGTAGCAGGTCAGAACACAGTCATAAAGCTCAATGACTGTAATGTCTACGCTTGCATAGTCCTGGCAGAATCACCTCCTACACAAACAAACAAAAAGGAACTCTTCAAGAGTTCTGTAAATCCATTCATTCAGATTAAATTATATCAGAATATCATCAGTGCTTTCCATTAAATGTAAAGTCTATATTTAAAGAGATAAGACCATTTTTGACCTAGTATTGAAGCCATATTTATTTTCTGAGAATAATTTTACTGAGCAGCATCTCTTCTCTGAAATACTATCTCTCTGTCAACCAAATATAATGAAAAGGATGTCATACAAACCATGTCATGAATCCATACTGTGCCAAGGAGGAGGCAGTCAAATGAAAATGAGTTATGGTCCCTAGTTGGAGGAATTTGTGGTGGTGACTATGAAAATAAAGGGATAAGGGAAATATTTTCTGTCTGTTCACTGAAAGAGTTCACTGTGTGGATTCTAATCTTGTACCTGTTATCTAATCACCTAAGATCTCTGATAGGAGAGCTCACCTAGTCTTATGAACTCTGGACCTTTTTTTTTTATGTATGTATTAACTTCTACCTCCTTTACAAGGAGATCCCTGTTAAGCAACAAAGACCATAGGAAAGACTATAGCTGGTGTTATTATAAGCTGGAATTCATATCTAAATTAAAATTTCATTGAAAGTGCCACAATGCACACTCTTGTTCAAGTTATTTGGGAATACCTGAACACAGACATATAAGTTGATCTGCTATGTGATGGGCCTGGATCATTAGATTCTATAAAATCCTATTAAATGGAGGAAGTGACAGGGATGTGGAGCCCCTAACTCTAGGGACAGAACTGATGCTTTCTCAGAATTCTTTTCCCCAGGTGACATATTATGAAGTACCCAAACGCTAGTTGTTCTTTTTTTATTTTGGGGGGGAGACTAGGTCTCACTATGTTGCTCCGGGGACCGCAGACTCAAAGTTGCCTGGGGTACGACGGACTCAAGCGATCCCCAGCTTCAGCCTCCCAGGTAGCTGGGGTTACATGCACCCACCACCATGCCCCGCTGCTTATTCAAGAACCAAGTCTCGCTATGTTGCCAGGGGTAGTCTCGAACCCACAAACTCAAGTGATCCCAAGCCTCTTGCCTCCCAGAGCTTGGACAACAGGCGCACACCACCACACCCGGCTCCACACACCAGTTTAAACAAACAGACAAAAGATACAGGAAGAGTGACCTTGAGAATTCAGGGACAATTAGCAATCTAGAGAAAGTAGTAAAAGCAAGAAGGACTGAAAAAATTGGAAACCTAATACTCTTACGAATGATGTTTCTCAATTATTTCATGTAGATTAGTACTTATGCAGAAACCCTTTTTATGGTGAAGGAAGATTTCTACAAACTAGAAAGTTGAAAAGCATTTCCCATTTTTTTGAAAAAGGAAGCTCATTATTCGATCTCAGTTGCTTAGCTGGAAGGGACAAAGGAGCTACACTTTTTTTAGTTTCTTGATCACTGTCTCTGAGTTGCTACTGTTTTGCAGTGGGCATATGGTAATCTGACGTTAAGATCCAAGAGTCACAAAATAACTGGGGAGAAGAACTGTTAAGAAAAGTCACAAGGCATTACATACAATAGGGGCAAAACTGGTGAGGAGTAAAATCACAGTCAGGCTTCATAGAATAGCAAAGGGTTTTAAGACAGGATTCTGACAATTCCAAGGTATTTCAGGCTACCCATCATAGTTGCAGCAGAGATAGCAGAAAGCCAGGAGGCTGAAGATTCAGTGTAGGGTCAGTGAGTTAGTTGAGCTTTTTTCCTCCTTTAGCCTGCATAACTCGCACCTGTGGCATTGCTCCCTCCCCATGGTTGTGTGTACATGCCTGGACCAGTGAGTGTGCACATGTGTGAGTGGGCACACCTGGGTCTGGGAGAGGAGGATAAAAAGTTGGCATCACCTGGAAAGCACAGAGAGCAAGAAAGAACTGCAGAGAGGCCAGAGAAAGAGTGTAAAAGATGATTTGGGCTTGCCTGCCTCCCAGCCCCCACCCCCCCCACCCCCAGCTCTGGCCCATTGCCACCCTGCTCTGCCTAGTATCTAACTACTAGAACCAATAAAGGACCTACGCAGATTGGTGAGCCTGATGCCTGCACCACAATTGGTGTCAGCAACAGGTTGGTTTGCCCTTGGATTGGCTACATTACAATGAGCCTTGCTAGTCTGCCCATCCAGAGCGAGCTGGTTCCCACTCACATCAGATCACAAGAGACTGATGCAGAGCACTTTATTAATTTACAACAGGAGGTTTGCCCTTCTAGTGCATAGAATTCTTGTGGCTACTAACTCTCATGGTACCAAGGAGGCTTAAGAAGCTGGGGCTTTACCGCTGAAAATGCTGATCTTATCTGCACATGTTTATGCTCCTTTTTATATCACTCCCAGAAGATAATCTTATCTCACAGTTCTGAGGGTGCTTCTCTGGTGCCCCTGCATACTGATTCCAGAAACTAGACTGCACCACAAACTAGCTTAGAAGTCCCTTGCTCACTACAAATTAAAGTTATCTATAAACAAGATTGTTTATAATACTTGAATGGACTAAAGCACCTACAAGCACCTTCAGAAAATACCTGAAACAATTAAAATACAAACAATTGATACAATAAATAAATCATTCTTATCTAGTTATTCCACAGACTTTTGAATGAATAGAAAAAGTAAAACCAACAAGTAAAAGAAGATTGAACTTAGTAAACAACTTTGGATCATTTCTTTGATATAGGAAAAAACTTGTATTTCTGAATGAAATTTGTTCACATTCAGACTTCCTAGTAGTTTAAATTTTCCATTCTCTTCCCTGCCGTAGTCATTGGTCCAAATTATTTATTATAATAAATGATAATATGTTCTCAAGTAGTCATGGTAATAAAGACCAGTTGATTCAATTGGAGTTCTTGGACTTCTCAAAGTCCTTGAAGAATTTTGGGTTCTCTATTTTTTTTTTTTTCAAAAAATCCTTAATTTTATACTCTTTTTGTTGGTGTTTTTTAAACAAATTACTATGAACATATTGTGGGCCATCCTAATGACTACATTATAACATTTGGGTTTGTGAGTTCAATGATTATAATCGCAGTGGAGCCAAGCCACATTTCTTTAATATTTAACACTAGTAAGAGAAGAACAGAGGTAGCTCTGATATGTAAGCGATCCTTTCACACCACATGAAAACCAAGTGGATCCATGCTATACAGTATAAGTTTCAAATAGAGATTTTCATGGCATGGTATCAGTTGACTGAATTTGGTGGGAAAAAAATTGTGTCATGATTCTTGTTGCTAGATTCATACCACTTTGACATACAACTAGATTCATACAACTTTGACAAAATCTGTGGTTTAAAATTTCAGTAATTTCAATTGTTATTGGTTCTCTAGTCTTATTTTTTATTTAGTATGCAAATGTTTAGTATGCAAATATTATTTAGTATAAATGTGTCCATGTTATTTTCTATACTTACATACTTAAGAAATAAATAAAAAATAATTTTAGTAAGCACTTAAGACCATAAAAGTGTTTTTTCTTGAAAAGGGTTCATATATTACTCTTGAGAAATAATGACTTAAATGAGTATTTTTCAGTATTTCTATCCTGTGAGTGCCCTTCACTATTATTTCCTGACTCATCTAGGCATTTAAAGTCATTTTTCCTTCTTTTAACATGGGATGTAAAAAGGAATTTACACAAAATATTTTATTTTAGATAAACACACCATTGATGTTTATTTTAACTTACTCTTTAATAATATTTATTACACAGGAATATTTTCAAAATCTCTTTTCCCTCATGTTGTGGACTTTTATTATATGATTAATTTTGAATCAGTTATTTAGCAAAAAGCATAGCTTGTTGATTAATTCAAAATTGATAACATTGAGTTTAGATTTTTGTATTAAATGTATAGATCTGTATACTGTAATATCAGAAATTGATACAAAATATTTTCATTTCTTGATATTTTTCCTTACTGCATTATTTACTTAGAAACTAATTGAAACACTTTGTTTTGTTCATAATTAACGAGGTAAGAGGAATAGTTTGAGGCTATTATTTGCCAACATATCACCAGAATTACTATACGTGGCAGTTGAAGCTCTATTTCTAATATATTGAAGACCATTTGGTTGTAGTCAACACTATGTTTTCTCCTTGTAGCACGGAGTGCTGAGTCCTAGAGAGATGTACTTGTGCTGAACAAGGCCTTCATTATATGAATACAATCTCTGCGTGTGGTGAGCCTCATCCAAAATCATTTGCAAAATAATTGGTACGATTACATTTCTCACTGATTTATTTTATTCAGGGCTATTTGCCTTCTATCTTTAAAAATAATCCATTTGTAAATGGCAATTGTAAATGGGAACTAAAACAACTTAAAGTCATCAATCAGTAAAAACCATCCCTCTGGCAGGGGTATTTAGCAAGAGAGTAACTGAGTTAAGTGCCAGTTCATCTGACTATCAGTAGCTGCCCCCAAACTGCTAACTAGGCTCACTCAGCACACACGCAGACCTTCAGACTTCCATTGTGAACTGCAAAATATACATTTCAATGATTTTATTTCCCACTTTTAAAAAGTAGAAATTGATACAGATTCTGTTACTGCCTTTTTACAACCCACCCGCCTATAATATGCCTGTTGGGAAACGCTGATCTAAACCATTCAACACGTCTCTAACCCTTTCCACTGAAGTCTTCATAAAGACTTAGCTCCCTCTGATAATCTGCTCTGGTTTTTAAAATCCTGATGTTTAGGGAGTCCTTTATGAGCAAGTCACTTAACCCCTCAGGACCTCAAATTTCTCATGCAGAAAATAAGGGAATTTGGATAAGGTTATTTTTAATGTTCCTCCCAGAATTAACATTCTATGATTTTTGTATTAACCAAAGCTTTAGTTTCCATAACTGTTTAACATCAGAGCAATGTTTTCAAACAAACAAACAAACAAAAATCCATACTCTATAAAGCACATTAAAGTGAAGCTGAGAAGGTCTGCAGAATGCGATTTGAAAATCACTGATCTAGAGCTCTTTTTAAAATGCTTTCCAGGCCGGGTATGATGACACATGCCTGTAAGTAGCAGCCTAGGAAGTGGTGGCCGGGGTCAGGGATCATGCTTTGAGTCCCACCAGGGCCACAAAGTGAGACCTAGTCCCCCAAAAAAGTAGCTGGGCATGATGGTGCATGCCTGTAATCCCAGCTCCCTGGGAAGCTGAGGTTGGGAAACGCTTGAGGCTGTGGTACCCCAGGAAACATGAGCCTGCAGTTCTACAGGCAAAAATAGCGAGACTGAGTCTCAAAAAAAACAAGCTTTCCTTTTTTCTTTGTCTCAGTAGAAAAGGAAAACATCTGGAAAGGATCCACCATATTAGTTTCCTATGTGTGCACCAGAACATATGTATTAAGTCACCTGTCAGGACTTTCTTTTCCAGATTAAATAGGCACTATAAGTCCCATTTCCCCTCCTTTAAAATAAATTTTCTTTTTTTTTTTTTTTAAGGAACCTTCTTCAGTTTCCATAACCCTTTATTAAAATAAAGTCACAAAACAACCAAGGTCTCTGAGAAGAGCCAAGTATTGGAAAAGGATCACTTCCAGCTCTATCATGTGATATTCTCACTCCAACACATGCCAAGTTGCTTCCCTTTTAACAACCACATTCCATCATTGCCTTCTATTTAACCATGAGTTCTGCTTGACCCACAATCTTTTTTTTTTTCTGGCTGAACTTTTTATATCTAGTCAATAATTTCTCATCCAATACCTGTACAATTTGTTATTGTTCTTATGGGCCTTTGATGTTTTTCCTTTTGAACATAATCCTGTTTTTTAATTAATTAATTAATTAATTTAAGACTAGGTCTTGCTATTTTTGCCCCTGGAACCACAGGCTCACGTTGTCCGGGGTACCACAGACTCAAGCGATCCCCAGCCTCAGCTTCCCAGGTAACTGGGATTACAGGTGGTGCGCACCACCACGCCCAGCTATTTTCTTGGAACCAGGTCTCGCTACGGTGGCCCTGGTGGGTCTCGAACCATGATCCCTGGTCCCCACCATGACTCCCTAGGCTGCTGCTTAAAGGCATGCGTCACTGTGCCCAGCCTTTAAACATAATTCTGTTTTAGATGGAGCATTTCTCTAATTAGTTAAGGTCACTGACTTTTTCTTCTGCCTTCCAAAATGCCTCATCCCACTTAACCAATGTGAATGTTGTCCAGTGTTTATTAAAGTTGCAGACTTAGAAAGTCAACTACCTAAAAAGCATTAACACTTGAGTATGTTAGAGGCTGAAGTGGGCCCCCCATCAGATTCAAAATATTAAAGACTCAAACCCCAGTATCTCAGAATATAACTGCATTGGGATATAGGTCTTTAAAGAGATGATTGAATTAAAAGGAGGTCTTATGAGTGTATTCTAATCCAAACTGACTGGTGTCAGACGATGCACACGGAGAGAGAGTTGGGGCTTCAACACAGAAAAAACAGAGGAAAGTCCAGGAGAGCTCCCTGTGAGAAAGAGACCAACTGTAAGCCCAGGAGAAAGGGCTTGAAAGAAACCGGCCTTGCTGACACCTTGACGCTGAACTTTTGCTGCCAGAACTGTGAGAAAATAAATGTCTGTATAGACCACTGGGTTTGTACTGTTTTGTCATGGCCGCCTGAGCTGACCAACACACTCAACTCTGCAGGTGACATTGAGCAGCCCCACAAAGCACCCCGGGAGCCTCTACCCTCAGAGAGAAGGCTACCAGAAGGCACGAAGATCCATAACTCAAGTCAGAATAGGTCCTAAAGGAACATCTGAGGAACGTGCCCCATGGAGGGAGCCGGAATTCCTTCCATCTGGGGGAGATGGAAAGGCTTCAAAGGAGAGATCTGAGCTGGACCTTCGAAGACTCCAGTCATGGAGCCCGGGTCAGGGGGGCTGGGGAGTGGAAGGCAGCCAAGAAGAGTGGGGCTTCAGGAGTCCAGACCAGGTTCATGCTATACCCAGATTCCTGTGAGAATATCCCGGTCATCACCCACCTTTGAAAGGTGGACCTGAGTAAACATCAGAACCAGCAAAAAGCATTTTAGAAAAACACATAGATCCTAAGGTCTTACTCCCAGTCTGCTAAACCAGGAGTTCCAGCAATAGTATCCTGGGATCTTTATTTTCACCAACTTCTCAGGTAAGACAATATCAACTTCAATGTTAAAGGCCTATTTTGCTAAAAACACTTTACAACCAAAATGGTAATGGTTATATTTCTATTGAAGGAGAAAGTAAATAATGACAGGAAAAGGTTCTATGAGTTTAGTGATGATTTCAAGTGATTCTATTTTATTAAAACTAAATCTATATTGGTATGTACCTCACTTTGACAAATACACATACATGTACAATAATGCTGATTCAACTTTCACATAATATAAGGTTCAGTATACGCAACTTGTTTACTAACTCACTTTTTTTTTATTAACCATGTATCCTCACCCAAACATTAAAGTCAATTCAATTTCTGAACCAAATATCATTGTTCATCCAATAGTTTCTACCCCACAATTATTCGATAGTAAAATATTGGATTTTTTTATTATGGACCATCCTGATAAGGGAGACAAAGAAAGTTAGGAAGAAACTGGGCACGATGGTGCATGCCTGTAAGTGACAGCTTATGGAGTCGTGGCAGGGTCGGGCGGAGTCTGGGGATGGAGGTTCGAGTCCCGCCCAGGGCAACACAGCGAGACCTAGTCCCAAAAAAATAGCTGGGTGTGGTGGTGCGTGCCTCTAATCCCAGCTACCTAGGAAGCTGAGACTGGGGGTTCCTTGAGTCTGTGGTAGCCCAGGCAACGTGAGCCTGTGCTTCCACAGGCAAAAATAGCAAGACCTAGTCTCAAAAAAAAAAAAAGGAAGAAAGAAAGAAAAGAAAAAGAAAGAAGGGCAGAATTAGGGAGCACTGTCACACCTAAGTCTCGAACAGAGGGTCCTGTCTCAGTATGGTGACCAAATGGGTGGTATTTGGACAGTATTTTATCACCAAGTATAACCCAGAGTCAAGGCCTTCAGAGAAGTGAGTGGAGGAGGAGGAAGGGTTCAACCATTGTCTGTCCTGTTTATTTCTCCCTTATTTTCCCTAATCCTTCTGAGAAAGTAGCCATGTTTGAAGGATTTTTGGTTTGTTTCTTTTTTAACTCTCTAAAACTCAAAATCCTCCTTTCTAAAGTGATGAAAGTAATCCCCACTTATTAGGGTGAGGATTAGGTAAGATCACTTAGGTAAAGTACAAAACCCACTATTAGACCCCCCTCCCCACTACCCCATTATACAAGTATGATCTCTCTCACATATGTTTTAGTCAGCCCTTCCTCAGCTCAGGTTTTAGCTGAAGCCCAAGGCTTACCTCTAAAAGCTCTATTTCAGTCAAAAGTTCACACCAGTGGAGACCTTCCGCCATTATTCATTAGCCAGAGATGGGTAAACAGGTCACTTTTGCCCAAGAATATGACTGAGTACAATGTAGAGAGTACCAAGCTGTTCTCCCTCCAGATTTTCCTACCTCAAGCCTGGATATGCCCCTCTCTAGAAAATCTTCCCTAACAGCCCCCCAACCGTAGCCTTTCATTTCAGAAGGCTTGGTAACTGCATTCATTCAGATTAATTCATTCATACTAATACATACCAGAACTTATTTAGACACTGAATGCACAAACTCCCTGCTTTCTGGGAGCAGCTGGTCTAGTAGTTGAAGGCCCTCTAAAAATTCCTAATGCTAATGGCATGGTGACATAAGTATTAGGGAGAAAAATAAAAAATAAAACAGAACAAAAATAATGCTCTTTGAGTAGGAAAGTCAGGAAGACATCACAGAGGTGGTGTCTCACAGTCATAGGAAATGGGAGTGGGGGCCAGTAGGACCTCTGGATATACAGCCCCAGGCAGCATTCTTCCTCCACATTGGGAAGAGTCTTTTGTTCTTTAGTTTCTGTACTAGGTTACACACTGAATTGTGTCCCTCTAAAAAAGGTACGTTGAGCCAGACATGGTGGCACAAGCCTGTAAGTGGCAGCCTAGGAAGCCGCGGCCGGGGCCAGGGATCGCAGTTCCAGTCCCACCGGGGGCAAGTAGCAAGACTTAGTTCCAAAAAACATAGCTGAGCATGGTAGCGCACACCTGTAATCCCAGCTACCTGGGAAGCTGAGGCTGGGGATTGCTTGAATCTGTGGTACCCCAGGCAACGTGAGCCTGTGATTCCACAGGCAAAAACTAGTGAGACCTAGTCTCCAAAAGAAAAAAAAAAGATATGTTGAAATCTTTACCTGCAACACCTCAGAATGTGGACTCATTTGGAAAGAGGGTCTTTACACAGCCACTCAAGTTAAAATGAGTTCATAAAGATGGGCTCTAGTCCAGTATCACTGGTGTCCTTAGAAAAAGGTTTGGATGTGGGAAAATGGGGTGGGAGGTGGCGAGGAGAGCAGGAGGAATGCCATAAAGGCAGAGACAGATGAGACATGTAAAAGCCAAGGGACGCCAAGATAGACACTAAATGATCAAATCTAAGGAAAGCTTGGAATAATACATTTTCCCTCACAGCCCTCAGAAGCAGTTTCCGCCAACACCTTGATCTTGAATATCTAGCTTCTGCAACTGTGAGACTATACATTTCTGTTGCTGAAGCCTGAGAGATGTAAGCAAAGATGACAGCCTTTGTCATGGTGACCCCAAGAAGCTAATGGGACTGTCCACCACTGTGCAGTTTACCCATAGGCCACCCCTTCCCAAGGTTCACAGGATAAACCCTTGGTCAGGGGGTGCATCATGCACCCCCGATGGTTAGAACTGGACTTCTCTGTTTCCAGACTTACTTTCTCAATCCATTCTCCACAGTTACTATCCTGACGTCTTGAAAATGAAGATTTGATCATCTCACTGGTTCCTAAGCTTTCACCTGCCTCCCACTGTCTTCAGC
Source organism: Uropsilus gracilis (assembly GCA_004024945.1). NCBI lineage: Eukaryota > Metazoa > Chordata > Mammalia > Eulipotyphla > Talpidae > Uropsilus > Uropsilus gracilis. The sequence goes on from PVHY01030216.1 coordinate 11,795, forward strand.
GAAATCCAAAATTCTCAGTCCTAATTACCTGTTCGTCTTCTTTCTTCCAAATCTGAACTCTCCTGAGTGGTCTATCTTCTATTCCTCTACTCATCTTTACCATGCCCCACTCCCCTCCCCCCAAGTTTTCGCAAGGCCAGGAAGACCAGGTTAAGTGTTCTTTCTGTATGCTCCCAGAAGGCCTTGTGTTTAATGACAGAGAGATATTTATCACCATGAGTCCAAGGTTTGTTTGTCCGTCTTCTCCTTCTAACCATGAGTTCCTATCTTGGTTGTCTGTCCAGGTGTTAAGATAGCGCCTGACACTTAGGAACCATTTATTGGCTAGATGAAGAAGTGAACAAACTGTGTCATGTTTGAACCAGCTGGTCCCAGAAGTAATGTTTTTTCCCCTTTAAGGGATGGGGGATGGGAGATGACCTTTCAAAGTATTTCCCAATAGCATGTGGAACCACTGGAGCTGGATAGACTGCACCTTTCTTTAATGGTTGCAAGAGGAATTTGGATGAGACATTCAAGAGCTGGTCCTTGTGTCGCAAGACTGAAGCATATGGAAGGGAAGTAAACATTCTGACAATCTTGAGCCTGGGGTTGACCTTATTTTAGTCTGTTCTTTCATAGGAAGTGGCATCTTCAGGTCTTTACCAAGCCTCTGATTCTGCAACTGTAAACCCAGGAATTATAGATAAAGGTGGTGAGTGGACAGAAGAATAGGGGATTGTTGCAAGGCACAATGCAATGCGTTGTGTGCTCAAGTCTCCAAAAAGTAAATATTTTGAGGTTTAAAAATCATTGCCTACACTGTTATAAATGCCACCGAACCTGGAAAAGAGAGGGAGACGGTGTACACACGCGTGCACCCGTGCTCATGCACACACAGCCCAACAGGCAGAAGACAGGGGTAATAGATGAAAATAAAAATAATTAGGATTGGGTCTGTTCTGCAAATTCCTCAAAGGAGAAATGTATCGGAACTGCCAGCCCTCAAGAAATAGGGCCTCAAAAGTCTTGTGAGCCAGAGGGAGGGAAAAGGGGGGGGGAGGGGGAGGCTGGAGACTCGCTCTTCGCAGCAGGAAGTCTTCAATGGTCATCGAGTTATGAAGAAACAACTCTAAACGCAAGTCCTCATACCGAGCGCTAAACTCGCTTTTACCACATAAAGAGCAATATAAATGCTGGGGGCAGCTTCCTCACGCAGTTGGGGAAACATCTCGGCTTTCCCATGTGAGAAAGCCAGAGAGCTCTGACTGGTAGTCGTCCAGACCTGTGTGAGGGGTTTTATTTGCAAGTCAATGAGCCAAATGGACGAGCAGGCTAGTTGTGCCGCGTTCTGGAAAGCAAGGTTATTATTACCGCCTATTGCCCCACTGAACAATTTCACTGAAAAGGAAGAGTCCCAGTCGTGTGTGCGCCACCGTGCCCCACGGGACGTGCAGCGACGTGTCCACCTCCAGAACGACTTTATTTACAGAGCGATTACCATGTTATCTATTTGTTTTCCTTTTCCAGCAACAGCAGCCTTCCTCAGCCCTCGAATTTCTTAATTACAAACCCGTTTGCTTCTAAATCAACCCCAAACCGTCAGGCTGAGCCCGGAGGGAGGCTGTGCAAGTTTGCACACACCCCCACCTCCCGGATCAAGGGCAACAGCAGAAGCAAGAAACTGTGTATGTGCAAAAAGGTGGATCTGGGGACGAGGATCGCTGAGTTTGTTTACAGAGCAGAGACGCCTCAGCTCGGATGCCAAAGCTACCAAGAGCTGCAAACGCAAACTTAGCAGAAGCACACGTACCCGGGGAGGGCGGAGCGGGCCC
>PVHY01030217.1:0-13596 GCA_004024945.1 Uropsilus gracilis
TCATTAGATGCCCCTCCCCTTGGAATGTTAAAGTAGCTTGTTTAACAATATAAAAATGTGGCCCGAAAACCTAGAAAAAAGCAGCAGATTCCTCGCTCACTAAATTCGTGTCTGTGACCATCATTCGCCTGCCTGAGTTTTTCCTGTCTGCCTGAAGCCCACACTCAGCGGTCTTTCTTGCACGGCCGGTCCGTAGCACTTATGGTTTTATTCGTGAAAACATTCATTGATGGTACATAATGACAAACTGATCTGAGAAATGAATCACAAATCTTTGGTCCCTCTTGTAAAGCTGATGCTGTGTCACACAGAGGAACAGACTATGGTAAGCAAAATCACGGGTAGGCACCCACGATGTGCCACAGCCAGAGTCAAGGTCACATAAGCCGATCTTCACAGTCTCACACCCAGCACTCAGCAACCCCACTCACAGTGACACCCCCCACCATCATACACATCACCCGTCACTGCCCAGTACACCTTGATCTCCCACCGAGCCTGTCACCTCATTGCTCAGTCACAAGTCACACTCCTGCGGTGGCTCGTGCCTGTAAGCTTCAGCCTATGAAGCAGCCGGGGCTAGGGATCGCGGTTCGAGTCCCGCCTGGGGCCCGTAGCGAGCCCTATTTCCAAAAAAATAGCTGGGTGTGGTGGCGCGTACCTGTAATCCCAGCTACCTGGGAAGCTGAGGCTGGGGATTGCTTGAGTCTGTGGTACCCCAGGCAACGAGAGCCTGCGGTTCCACGGGCAAAAATAACGAGACCTAGTCTCAAAAAAAAAAAAAGTCACACTCCTGATAGATGCCACTTGAGTTACATGCCCTCTCACATTCAAATAATCACACGCAAAAACACAACTCACCCACAGTCAGAGGCAAGGTCAATCCCCCATCCCCGCCCTCACTGTCACCCACTCATACACAATCACAGAAAAGTCCCCGCAGTGCACCAGAAGCTGGGAGGACCTCAGGAAACGAAACAAAGTTTTGCCTCTTGGGGTTTGGTCAAGGTCGCAACTATGGATGCACGCAGCGGTCCAGAACCCTGGAACTCGCTCACGGTAAGTCACCGGCCCCCCAGCACTCGGGCTGAAGCCGGGGGTTCCGCGCCTGCATGTGCGCCTGCGAGTGCGCTTGCGCAGTGAGAGACCGAGCGCGGCGGCTTCCAGCCGTGGACTACATTTCCCAGAAGCCCCAAGGGGCACATTAGCCATGACCCTGAGGGACCCCTCTGGTTGGTTCTTGGAGTTGAGCCGCCGCGGGTGGGTTAGCGACAGCTTTGGAAAGACTCGGCAGTGGGTGAGTAGCAGTGGCAATGGCCTGTCTTGGGCCAGGTCTGGCCTCCGTGACGGTGGGTGTGGCTGTGAGACTTGTCTCTGCTGACTCGTGTCTGTCCGGGTTGACCCCGTCACGGCCCCGAATGTCCCCAGGAGGGAAGTTGGTTTGAGCCCTAAGGTGAATGTTACCAGCAAGAAGGCACAATCCCGGGCTTGGGTGGGACTTCTGGAGCGAAGTGTCCCTGAGACAGACGGCTGGGACGAAAAGGGACTTGGAGGCGCTGTGGTGCTCCATTTTCAGAACCATAGCTTTCCCACAGCGCAGATCTTCAGAATCTGTGGATTCACACACAGGTTCCACCCTCCCTCTCCATCTGGCTATATGTGTGAGGTCAAGGTGGATGTGACCCTGGCAGGGACATTTCTGTACTCTAAGAAAAATGTGATGTCTCATGATTTCCTCCTTCCCCAGTCCTACCACTTTCCAGAAGAATTCTTCCAAGAAGGGACATCTCCTAACAGCTCAATTGTTGATCATCTCCAGGTCCAGATCAGGTGAGTTGTGTGTCCTCTTTGTTCACAAACACATTTTTGCTTTTAGCACTTACAAACTTTTGCTTTTCTTTTCCTGAAATGTCCGGTAGCCTATCTGAGAGGTTTTCCTTCCTGGTGAATGATGGGCTATGCAGATGACTCTCTTCCTTGGCTCATTCCCAAGTGCTCCTCTCATTTTTTTCAAATCATTCCTCTGCATTCACTTTTTATACGAAAAATGCAAACTTTGGAGTCTAAAATTAAAACATTGTTTCACTGTGCAAGTGGAATCAAATCACTAATCTCAAACAGTTCAAAAGGAAGGCAAAATCAGGTGGTTTAACTGTCACAAGATGACCTTGTCAGTCACAAGGTCATCTGCCTTTTCAGGCTTTCAGGAGCAGGAAGGTGACTGAAGGTCTGAACATGGAAATCTGTGTCACCATAGGCAGGGATTTCCCTCAAGGAATTGGAGTTAAAATTTATAAAGAATTTGTCATAAGATTACGAGTAAACTAATAGCCATAGCGATGAACAACTCCAATGTTAAACTGTAGATGACTCTTAAAGAGATTTTACAAGTATTATATACAAAATATTTCAGTTGTTTATTTAGTGGGAATTACAGAAGGAGAACTAAACACTGTTCCGTCTGTTCCACCCAGTGACCTCAGCATCGTCATAGGTGATTCTACATCAGCATCCTCTTGCTCAGGGTGTCCTAAGGTGTTCCTGCAGGACAGCGCTGATGCAGCTGTGAAGAGCCTCTTAATTCCTAATAGTGGATGAACCTACTCCCTCACAGAATTGAGGAAGATCATAGATATTTTACCTGAGTGTGAACGAAGACTTAGTCTGATATATTCACAAGATGGATGACTAGCCAACTAATAAAGATGTTAATGAAAAACTTAGTCAGGCCAGGCATGGTGGCACATGCCTGTAGATGGCAGCCTAGGAAGCCACGGCAAGGGCCAGGGACCACAGTTCAAGTCCCACGGGGGGCGCGTAGTGAGACCTAGTCCCAAAAAAATAGCTGGGCGTGGTGGCGTGCGCCTGTAATCCCAGCTACCTGGGAAGCTGAGACTGGGGATTGCTTGAGTCTGTGGTACCCTGGGCAATGTGAGCCTGTGGTTCCATGGGCAAAAATAGTGAGACCTAGCCTCCAAAAAAAAAAAAAGACTTGGTCATAGGTTCAAGGGGAAAGGATCCTGATGTTATATTTGATAAACATGAGTTTCAATTATAATCAAATGTCCATCAACTTCCATTTTATAATACAGATATATGACAGATTTGGGGGGTACTTTTTATTGCTTCTATTTAATTCTTTGAAGGGAAAAGAACCTGCTAGAATGCACATTTATATAGAACTTATAATTCAGGTACTTAAATGCAGAACTTAAAATGATAGGCAGTGTGTATGTGAGTTCATTTCATTGGGAAATGTAACTTATCTTTATTCTTCCCAGACTGTTGGATACTATTATCATGATATACAAGGCATTTTGTTTATACCAATAATATACTTTAAAAGGCACTCCACTTTAGAAGTACGAATTTCCTTATTCTTCCCCACACATCTCAGGCTTGAATCCCACTTAGAATACTTGTCTCTTCTCTGCAAAGCAATTTTGTCTTGAAACACATTTAAAACAACTTGCGTTACACATGGGTCCATTACTCAGATGTCCTTGGCATTTGGAGACGTGGCCATAGACCTCTCCCAGGAGGAGTGGGAGTGCCTGGGTCCTGTTCAGAGAGCCTTGTACCGGGATGTGATGCTGGAGAACTACAGCAACTTGGTCTCATTGGGTAAGGTGATCTGTGCAAATAATTCGCAGTCTGTTTTCTGAAACAAATTTTCTCCTTTATTGAACTTCAGAGCTATATTTTTAAGAATTCTGAATTTCCGCCTGCTATTTAAAAAGGAATGGTTTGAGCACTGATGGGCTGGAAATGGGCATTTGCATCAGGCACCTGCATTCCCCCATCTTTCTGTTACCTTCACTCCTTCCTACATTTGCCTGTTTTTCTAAATGACACCCAGATTTGAGTCCTACAACATTCTCAAGATGCCAGACGTGATAAACAGTGTATCTTCAGAATTCCTGTCACTGCCCTGTGTTCATGACTTGTCTGCCTCCAAAGGTGCCAGGTAGTGCAAAGCATCCCGCCTTCCTCTGCCCATCACAAGAACCCCCGCAATTTATATGTGTTGGATTGAGTTGACCCTCCATGCCATCCTAGGCGAGACATACTCACTTTAACCTACTTTGTGGTTGAAAATTAGTCTGTAAATTTTGCATTTCCTATGAAAAAACCTGAAGAACCTGGAAGTATTGAATTTTATGCATTTTTCTTTTTACAAAATAACAGTAGCAATAAAAATAATACTGTAGCCCAGGCATTTAAGCATTTAAGCATCTTTTAAGCATTTACATGTATGAATTCATCTAACTCTCACAACAGCAGCAGGTACTATCAGCCCTATTTTGCGTTTGATAAAGGGACCTTCATCTTTACCTTTGGAGGTTAATAACTTTTCAAGGTCACCCAGCTGGTAGATAGCAGGTTTTGGATTCAGGCCAGAGGGCTACAGAGAACATTCCTCCAAGCTCTCTCTATACTACCTTCAAAATCAGAGCGTACCTCCTCCCTCCTCATTTGCTTAGTCCATCTAAATGTCATTAGTCCTCAGTGATCTTTTTTATTTCACTGAGTATCATTTTTCTCTAGAGTTTAACATAAATGTAACCAAGACAGAATTAAGTCATTCTGCACTTCAGGAATTTTGTTTGTTGCAAATTAAGTGGCATTTCTTTTCTCCTGAGCAGGATATCCGATTCCCAAGCCAGAGGTGATCACATTATTGGAGCAAGAGAAAGCGCCCTGGATGGTAAGGAGAGAAGGGACAGCAAGTTGGCACACAGGTGAGTGATGGCAAATTTGGCCAACGCACCCCTGCGGTTCCACTTTCCTTAGGGGCTGGACCAATCTTCATTCCAACAGTGTACAAAGTTTCCTTTTTCCCCACATCCTAGCCAACATTTGTTTCTGGACTTTCTGATGTGGGCCATTCTCACAGGTGTGAAATAGCATCTCCCTGTGGTTTTCATTTACACTTTCCTGATAAATGATGGTGGACATTTTTTTCATGTGCCTGTTGGACATCTTTAGGTCTTCTTTGGAGAAGTGTATCGCTATTCTGCCTGTATTTTGATCGGCTCTGGATGATTCATTTGTTGAGTTGTATGAGGTCTCTAGGGCCTTGGAGTCAGTCCTTTGCCGAATGTATGGTGTACAGATACTTTCTCCCATTCAGCAGAGGGTCTTATTTTAATAGGTTTCTCTCTGCATAAGCTTTTAGTTTGTGGTAGTCTCATGTGTTTATAGTCTCTTTTATTTCTCTTCCCTCCTTTATACTTTTTTTTATTATTAGTTTATTTTGTTCTTTAGGTCACAACCTCTGTGTTTTTTTGTTTGTTTGTTGGAAGGTGCCCCTTCCATTCTCTCAAACCCTACTCTTTGTTGTTTACTATTTGTGCTAAGTCCATTAGTCTCTTTCCTGTGGCAGTGTTCTTTCCCTGGGTGAGGGACTGTGTTGTTGGAACCAGGCGAGCCTTGCTGTTCCATTTTCAGGCTTAAGCTTGCATTGGGTGGCCAGGCTGTATTCATTTGTGATCTGTCCATGTTCTCTTGCTGCAGGGCATCTTCTCCAGTCCCATCTCCATTGCTTTGCTACTTTTCCTTATGGCTCTGTTGTGAGATTTAGGGGGTCTCGCCCCCAGTCTGTGTTGGTCAAGAAGTTTCTCTGTGAATACAGGCGTCTGTGAATGGCCTTTGAAGATCATCTCTGCTTTAGTTTGCAGTTTTGATGTGGGGCCGATTACCCCCTCTTTGGTCATCCTCTCCTCTCCCGTAGTGTGGAGAGGGTGTGCTGCTCTCCTTGAAGGCATCTCCAAAAGGAAGTCCCAGGTCTTCTTTGCCTGGCGAGCGCACAAGTGCACATGGTGACATCGAGTCTCTACAGTTGTTTCTCTTGTCTCGCATGTACTAGTTCTCTCGGTTGTCCATCTGCTGTGTCCAGCTCAGGCCTGTGGGCTGGACTTTTGCATGGTCCCTCACCCATCCTATGTTGGGGTTGGTGTTGTGCATATTCTTGGTTCGCTGAAGTTTATGGACTAAGAGAGAAATGGAAGGGGTTCCCCCCCCACTTGCCCACCGCTGGTAACTCCCAGTGCGGGGGCAGGCCCGGACAGCCAGCCCTGTGCCCTTCCATGCTTCCCTTGGGCCAGGAGCAGAGGGCAACATGGCTCAGCCGAACCGAGCTGCAGATGGCTGCCCTGTGAAGCAGCCATCCACTGGCGGGTGGGAGCAGCTCCCCCACCCCATTCCCCCCTCCAGGGCCTACCCAGATGGGGGGTTTACCTGAGAAGCCTGACCCCCTTCACTCCCTGCTGGCAAGGGAGTCCTGAGAGCCCTCCATTTATACTTTTAACTGAGAAATTCTGAACTAAACAAACATACATTCATTCCCTTTTGTGAGGGAAGTCAAGTGGAAAAGAGTATATTTAATCACTCGCTCTCAAGGTGAGAGAGTTGGGAATCAGGAAGACATTCATTACAATTGTATAATTTGGAAAAACTAAATTTTACTCAGCTGCCTTCTTCAGTGACTTGTTTATAATATTTAATGTTTATTCTCATTCTAATTACCTTTTTTAATCCATGGTCTGTTTGTTGTAGAGTTACTTAACATGCACTGTGTGTTAGAGCCTGTTCCTCAGTGGCAGGACTGAACAGAAGTTGTATCTCTACTTAAGGAATTGCAAGCATAAGAAAATACACAGAACAGCAGATGAGAAAATCAGTGTATCTATAATTGTGAAAAGCCACAGAACTGGGTGCTGGAGAATGGAATGAGGAACATGAACTGGCTGAGATGTGGTCAGTGGGCACAGCTGTTCAGCTGTTCAGGGGAAGTGACATTTAACCTGAAACCCGAGACGGTAGAGAAGGAGCCAGCCAAGCCAAGGACCAGAGTCAGAGGGTTGCTGGGAGAGGGAGCAGCTTGGAAAAAATGTTAAGGTCAGGAGAAGCTGTAGCAAATCATAGGATCTGAATGCTCCAGAAAGTAACAGTGGCATGAACAGATTTTACACATAAGCAGGGGCTTGGTACCCTTGCTTGGGTTGTTTGGATGTTTAAGTTTAGGCTGTAATCTGAGAGTAAAGAAAAATCTTTGGGGAAAGAATTAGGAACAGAGTCCCAAACTAATCCACATCAGAATCAACTGAAGGAAAAGATTAGAAATGCAGATACTTAGATGCCCTTTAGATTCAGACTTTGTCCAGGTCAGTGCCTACCAAACAGTCCATATAGGGAATTCCCCTACACCATCTTAAACAGGATGACCAGTGGCATAACCTGTCCCTCTCATCACTTGTTTTTAAAGTCACACCACTGAGAGCTTCCCACAGTCTCTCCAACTGCCTTGCGGTAACCTGAGTTCTCTCAGCCGGGATCCAGCAAACTGGCCTGTGGGCTCAGCTCACCATCTGCTTTTGTCTGTCTCACAGGCTGAAACTAGTTCTCATATTTTTAAATGGCTGGCCAAAATCCAGAGAATATCTTGTGACACATAGAAATTTTATGAAATTCAAATTTCAGTGTCCATAAACCAAGTCTTAGCAAAACTCAAACGTCCTTCTTTGGTTCCATATGGTTTATGATGGGGTGTTATGGAGGCAGGGTTGGGCAGCTGCGACAGAAACCATCTGCCCTCCAGAGTCTACGTGTGTCACTGCTGGCCCCTTGCAGAGAACATTGGTGGCCCTGCTCTGAGTCTTTACTTCTCTCATGTGTGTTATTTTCAGCTTATCTTTTCTTCCCGCTAGCCTACCCCCAACACAAACAAGTCATATAGCGTTTGTTTTGCTTTTCTTTCCCCCCAGGTTTGGCATCTAAATCTGTCACCAAGAAGTTATTTCCAGAAAAAAGTATCTGTGAAATCTATTTGTCTCAGTTGCAGATTCTAGAAAAAAGTAAAACCAGCATCCATAAGGACACAATTTTCAGAAATGATGTGCTGTGTGAACGTGAACTCAAGAGACCAGAAGGATGTCAGCTGGGAAGCACTAGTCCAAAGATTATCCAAAAACACCTATCTGTCCCTCTGCAGCTAAGAATCCCCAGCACAGAGAAATTGTATGAATGCAAGGACTGCGGGAAGGCCTTCAGGCAGCAGTCTTACCTCATGCAGCACATGAGGATCCACACCGGGGAGAGACCCTATCAGTGTAAGGAGTGCGGGAAGGCCTTCTGTCGTGTGGGTGACCTCAGAGTACACCGGACAATTCATGCTGGGGCGAGACCCTACGAATGTGGCGACTGTGGGAAGACCTTTAGACTCCACTACCACCTCACTGAGCACCAGAGGATTCACACGGGTGAAAGGCCTTATGAGTGTAAGATTTGCGGAAAGACCTTTCGGGTGCAGCGACACATTAGCCAGCATCAGAAAATCCATACTGGGGTAAAACCCTATAAATGTAGTGAATGCGGGAAGGCCTTCAGCCATGGCTCGTACCTTGTTCAGCATAAGAAAATTCATACCGGTGAGAAACCCTATGAATGTAAAGAATGTGGGAAGGCCTTCCGTTTTCAAACAGAACTCACTCAGCATCACAGATTCCATACGGGCGAAAAGCCCTATAAATGTCAGGAGTGTGGGAAAGCCTTTATTCGTAGCAATCATCTTACTCAGCATCAGAGGATCCACACAGGTGAGAGACCCTATGAGTGTAAGGAATGCGGGAAGGCCTTCAGCCGCCATTATCATCTCACTCAACACCACAGAATCCATACTGGGGAGAAACCCTACACGTGTAACCAGTGTGGGAATGCTTTTATTTGTAGCTACCAGCTTACCTTGCATCAGAGAACTCACACCGGTGAGATCCCGTATGAATGTAAGGAATGTGGGAAGGCCTTCAGCCGTCGGTATCACCTCACTCAGCACTTTAGACTTCACACTGGGGAGAAACCTTATGGATGTAAAGAATGCGGGAAGGCCTTTCGTCTTCAAGCAGAGCTCACTCGCCATCACATCATACATACGGGTGAGAAGCCCTACAAGTGTAAAGAGTGTGGGAAGGCTTTCAGTGTTAACTCAGAACTCACCCGCCATCACAGAATCCACACTGGTGAAAAACCCCATAAATGCAAAGAATGTGGGAAAACCTTTAATCGTAGGGATCAACTAACTTTACATCAGAAAAATCACCTTAGTGAGGAAACCCTCTGCATGTAAAGAGACCTTTTAGAAAAGGCCTTTGTAAAAGCAGAGCGCTCACAAGGTGTTCTGACCTGTGAGGGAACAGGTACAAATCTGCTTTGCTTTGAATCTGTTTTGCTCAGAACTTAACAGGAAGTGTCTTTCTCCACATACAGAGTTGAAAAACTATAGCATCGCTAGTGTTGGCTACACTTTAGCAGACTGATAGCACAGTGATATGGCTGCAGTGCACCTCAACCAAGAGGGTCATCCTTACCCCCAAACTGCTGTTCAGCATTTTTATAAAATACAATTGGGTTGTCAGAAATATGAAATGGAAGGAAAACACCTCCAATATCAAAGTCCCATTTTTTTCTTTCACGACAGGAATCTCATGACAAATCACCTCCATCAAACTGTGACATAGGTTTCTAAGTGCCTGCCCTTGGGCTTGGCACCCTAACTCACGCAGACCTGGAGCAGACAGTCTGGGGCTTGGAGGGCCTGCCCTGTGCTGTTCACATAGCGAAGGGGGCGGCTTCAGCCCCGGGAGACGGCTGTTGTAGTTTTCATAATGCTGAGACCTGTGTGATGCCTGGCAAAAAAAAACTTCTTCCCCTCTGTGCCTCAGTTTTGAGATGGTGAAAGTAGTGCCTATTTAATAGTATTTTGTGAGAATGCAGTAATAAAAACCACCTTTCAAAGAGTGTGTACTCGATAACTGTTTTTATCACTGACGATCCCATTAGCAAATGCACACAGGAGGAAGAGCCAGTGAGCATGACTGTAAAAACCTCCTGTCAGTTCCTTATGTAAACTGATAATTGTGGATAAACCCAGAATGAAGTAAAATCAGAACTCCTCTCTGAAAGCTAGTGTGAACAACAAATCACTGAGACTTGTGAAGATGATGAAGGAAAGCTTTTGAGGACCCCGAGTCAGAATGCTTATAATCCGTAACAGTCACTTTTGTCTGCAAAAAACTCATAATAAATTAGAAACTGTCCATCTGAGGGCAAGAAAGAATAGTATACAACCTTCTTTAGTTTTAATGATTGATGACATCATTTTGGTTTGCTTCTATGTAACTTTTTGCTATTTCACATAGTATTTCAGTATACATTGTAGGCATGACATTTCCCCTCTCTGTAGATAGCCATCCAGCCCTTAAGAATAAGGCTGTCTTCAGCTCATTACTCCTGAAGACCTAAGGAGCTTAAGAGTCATTCCATAATCTGTAGGAGGACAGGCACTGGGGCCTTGGTCCGACACACCTGAAAGAACGTCTCTGGGAACAGCAGTATGTAATAGTATTTAATAAATGTTCTGTGGCCATACAGGCTTACGAAATTTTAAATCCTAAACCCATTCTAAGAAAAAGATGCTTCTTCAAGCTGTTGGGAGACAAGAAAATTTGCTGAACGTTGTTTACCCTGGTGTACTTTAAACTCAACTAAGGAAGTTCCACTCACAATACTTGGTATCTTTGGGATGTGAACTCACAAGAGAAAGGCTGTATCACCAAAAAAAGAAGGGCCCTAAAGGTGGGCTATTCGGGGAGAGAGCAGAGGCCACGCTGTGTTAGGGAGAGAAAAGCAAGGTGCTTTTCTCCACCCTTCACTTCCCTGCAGTCAGCTGCTCACCCTCTAGCTCGGGCTGGCATTTTCCTACAATTAAAGATCCACTTGGCCCCGTGTTTGTTCACCAGAAGGCCCTTAAGCCGTCCAGCTGTTTAGGGTTTAGGTTTCAACAACTTTCGTCACCTCAGCTACATTTCAGTGGACATTTTATCTGTGGTCACTGGGTCACGTGAGCTAGGATCGCTCTGAGTACGTGTGACAGAACTGCTCTTACATTTGTACTCGGGCACTCCAGACGTTGCTGATCCGCTCACAGGTCAGACACACATCCAGTCCTACTAGATGCGCTTAGACACCTGTTATACCCAATTTGACCGGAATGAGTAGCCTATCAAGTCACTATTTCTAAAGCCCTACTTTCCATACATGCTACAGTAACTATTTTTGGGCATTTCGATTTCAGTGGAACATTTTTCTAGAACTGTTTCTCCCACAATCATCATTCTTTGCCTTTCCTGTTCTTGACCTTCTTCATTACTTCTGTCCTGATTTTCTTTTCCTAATTGAATGTTATTCTGGATACTACAGTGCTATGTTGATGCAATTATTTTCTCCTAGATTAAATAAACACGTTAACTCTAGTTGAATAGCCATCCTGGAATTATTAGATATTTAGAGATGGTTGAAAGCAAAATCAGAACTTAAAAGAAGGAAACATACACGTGTATCTTGAAACATACAAATAGCCAAGTCAAAAACACAGAAAAAAGGTGAGAGAAGATGAAACATACATGAGACTGAAATTAAAGGAGGATTAACAATCGGTGAATTTAATTTATTTTTGAGACTAGGTCTCACTATTTTTGCCTGTGGAACCGCAGGCTCTCGTTGCCCGGGGTACCACGGACTCAAGCAATCCCCAGTCTCAGCTTCCCAGGCAGCTGGGATTACAGACGCGTGCCACCATGCCCAGCTATTTTTTTGGAACTAGGTCTCGCTACAGGCCCCAGGCGGCACTCGAAACGCGATCCCTGGCCCCGACCGCTTCATAGGCTGAAGCTTACAGGCACGAGCCACGGTGCCCGGTGCAATCGGTGAATTTAAGCATCTCCTCAAAATGATGAAATACTTCAACCCACAGGTTCCCAGATTCCGACAAACACTAAGCCCCACTCCTGCTCTCCGCTCAGTGTTGCATTTCCACCAGCCTCACTGGCCCTTCTGTCAACACACAGGCAAAGGTTCTCCCTCCCCTCTGCCCACCACATCTCAGCCAGGGCCACCCGTATCGCCTACCATTTCACACCGTCTGGAACTCATCCAAGTCTTAGACTCAGGGACAGATTTCCTGACCAAATTATTTAAAACTGAACCACTCAGGGTGTTCCTTCTCCAATACTTATCAACAGAGCACTTATCACCATCTGGAAAACTGTACAGTGTCTAATACTGTACACTCCAAGTAGAAGGTAAACCACTGCACTTTCCAATTTTATCATCATTTCCAGTATCACTTAAACAGCAACTGGCATCCAGCAAAGAATCACTGACTAGCCTTCATAAAATGAATGAATAAACAAGTGAACTGAAAGTGTAGATTCACCTCCTCTTTTAGGTTTTTGTTTGTTTGGGTTTTTTTTGAGACTAGGTCTCACTATTTGCCCCTGGAACTGCAGGCTCACGTTGCCCAAGGTACCATGGACTCAAGCAATCCCCAGCCTCAGCTTCCCAGGTAGCTGGGATTACAGGCGTGTGCCACCACACCCAGCTACTTTTTTGGAACTAGGTCTCGCTACGGGCCCCAGGTGGGACTCCAACCGCGATCCGTAGCCCCGGCCGCTTCATAGGCTGAAGCTTAAAGGTACGAGCCACTGTGCCAGGGAGAAGGAACACAGAAGGAAAGAAAGGAAGAGGATGGGGAGGGAGTGAAGGAAGGATTAGCAACAGCAAGAATTTAGATAAAGGGGACCTGAATACAGAATCTGTGGATATTTTTATTTTTTCACTTTATATATATATATATATATATATATATATATATATATATATATATATATATATATATATAACATCATTATGTACCCCAGGGTTCTCCCATTTCCTTAACACCCACTAGCTTAATCTTTTATGCATTCTGCCTCCCCTGTCTTTTTTCTCTCCCCCCTCTCACTCTATGGTTCAGTTCTGTTGATTGTTTCAAATTTTTCTTATCTGTTATTTTGTTTTTTCCTATATCCTTCATATAAGTGAGACCATCCCCATATTTCTCTTTTTCTTTCTGGCTTATTTCTGCTAATATGATTCCCTCTAGCTCCATCCATGTTGCTGCAAATGGCACATTTGTCCTCTTTAATTGATGCATAATATTCCATCATGTACATATACCACATTTTTCCAGTCATTCATCAATTTTGGGGCATGCAGCCTATCTTGGCAATTGTAAACAGTGCTGCAATAAACATGCGCATACAGATGTCCTTTTTAGTGTTTTCATGTCCTCTGGGTAGACTCCCCGTACTGGGATTGCTGAGTCCAATGGTAATTCCACTTTCAATTGTTTGAGGGTCCTCCACACAGTCTTCCATAGTGGCTGGACCAGTTTGCACTCCCACCAGCAGTGTAAGAGAGTTGCACTCCCATGAGCACTTGATGCCGGTTTGTTGTTGTTGTTGTTGTTGTTTTAATGTGGGCCATTCTTACGGGTGTCAGATGGTATCTCGTTGTGGTTTTAATTTGCATTTCCCTGATTATTAGTGATGTGGAACATTCTTTCATATGCCTACTGGTCATCTGTATTTCCTATTTGGTGAAGTGTCTTTTTAGTTCTCCCCCCCCCCCCGCCTTTTTTTTGAGACTAGGTCTCACTGTTTTTGCCCATGGAACTGCAGGCTCACATTGCCTGTGGTACCACAGACTCAAGCAATCCCC
>PVHY01030218.1:0-13596 GCA_004024945.1 Uropsilus gracilis
GGGAGGGGGGGGAGGCAAACCCTTGAGATTACAAAGTTGTGAAATTTATATATAAATAAAGAAAAAAAAATAACTAACCTACTAATCATTTTATGTAATTGGGCAGATTGGAGTTAAGAGAGGGTTGGTAAAAGAACCAGCTCCTTTGATTCTTGGTTGAGTGTCCTGTCTATTGTACCTCAACACACCTGGTATGTTCTGTTTATTAAAGGCATTTACCTCATGGTACCCCATACCCTCCATCTGCCCGGTAAACTGATATTAGAGGAAGCATGAACGCTTCAGCCCACTGTGAGATTAACCCTGACTTCCAGATGTCTAAAGTCTAAATTATGTGTATTTTCACTGTAGTTTTTACTCAGTTATCAGGATTTTTTGGAATTCTTTTGCTGGAAAGAAAGTGAGATAACCAGATACAGAATCTGCACTATGGAAATGTCTACAGTGTATTCAGGTTTTTAAATTAATCTGTGATCTATTTAGTTATATTTCTACCTCACTGCAAATGTTCATGTTAACAGCATCTTCTCTCAGCAGGGGGCAGGGGGTATTAAAAAAAAA
Organism: Uropsilus gracilis; assembly: GCA_004024945.1. Classification (NCBI taxonomy): domain Eukaryota; kingdom Metazoa; phylum Chordata; class Mammalia; order Eulipotyphla; family Talpidae; genus Uropsilus; species Uropsilus gracilis. The sequence goes on from PVHY01030218.1 coordinate 562, forward strand.
ACAACAAACAAAAAACCCGGCATCTTCTCTGTGGTGAGTTATACTCTTTGAGTCTTCTGTCCTCAACTACCACCCTTGCACCCCAAGTCCCATTCCATTCATTCATTTACTGACAAAGCCATTAGAGGCAGAAATTATGATAAAGAGGAAGATGGATTGCTGAGGACAAAGGGCAGAAGGGACTCAGTTCTGGAAAGTGCTGTTTAGGTTGAGACTTGAGAATCACTGGCAGTTACCAGTGATGGGACACAGATCACTGTGGCCAGAGGGGGCCCCGTGGGAGGACCAAAGGCAAGAAAGTCATGGACAGCAAGGATAGTAATGGGTAGAGAGGGTACTGACAGGAAATGAAGGGCAAGACCTGGTGGAGAGCCTGATCCTGGAGTTTCTAGAGCACTCAGAGGCCAAGTGGAAGAATCCTTTTCCTAAGGCGAAAAGAAGTGAATGAAGGATTTATGTCTCCTCTTGGGACATCTGCCTTATGACATCGTCCTGGTGGTTTATTGGTATGTTTCTGACTGGTCTTATTGAGGGAAGTTTGGGTGTCTTTTCCATCTGCACATTCAGAGTGTCCAAATGCATCCCTGACTAGATCAAGGGGATAATTCTCAGTGATAACTGATTATTGTGACTTTCTGCTTCCAGTTTCTGGATGAATGCAGGCTTGCTTTGCACAAATATTTGTGTTAGTGTTAACATGGTAAGGGTGAATCTCTGAAAGGTTCTAGAATTATGTTCATAGGATACTACTCTTTACTGTATCCCTAGGAAAATGTGGGAGGTTTAACTTCATGGGTAGGTCAAACAAGTCATTAAGAAAGAGTAGAAAGAATTTTTTATTTGGTTTCTCTATATTCTACATATAAGTGACATCACCCAGTATATTGATCTTTCTCCAGGTTTATTTCATTTCTCATCATTACTTCCAGTTCTATTCACGTTGCTGCAAAGAGCACAAATTTGCCCTTTTTTGATCACTGAGTAATATTCCGTTACGACATCATCTTGATCCATTCATCTGTTTTGGGGCTTTAGGTTGTTTTCATATCTTGGCTATTGATTTACAATGATCACCATATAAAGGGAAAAACCCTATATCATCAATATATTGACAAAGATGCAAAGAAAATGAAGACATTAATAATTCATAATGCTGAAGTCTCTGCCAGTCACAGTGTGTGCTATTTTGTTGTGTTTGCTCCTCATAATAGTTTACTTTGGAGTCCAGCTAACGTCAGAGGTGCTGCTTGTTTAAAATATCTGTGGACAAAAACCCAGGTGAATGTTGATGTTCTGAAGACCACAGCCCCAGAGACCACAGCCCCTTCTGTGTCCTAAGCACTGTTTAGAATTTCCAAATTCTGCCACACCAGCTAACTCATCTGTTCAGCACTTATTGGGTGAAAAATCACCTTGCTATTTATTGGCTTCATAAATTTCTTTTTTGTTCTATTTTCATCAGCATGAAGAGCCACAGGCTCATAAAATAGTTATTTTTGACAGTGGTGGCTGCCATGATGATTGGTTTTTATAATTATTTTTTTATCATTACGTGAAGTATTTTACTGATTTCTGACCCCTCTTTTCAGAATAGGTAGTAGCAGACCTCCATTCGCTGTATATTGCCATGGAAACCAAATCTAGGCTAACTCCGTTGCTTCAGAAATGTTTATTGGTCTGTGAGTTCCTTGTTGAGGCTCCTTGCCAGTACTGCAATCCCTTATGATCTCTTTACATTGACGTGTGTGTATGTGTGTGAGTGCATGCAATGCATGTGCATGCTGATTTGCTTGTACTGCAGTTACTTTGATCTGCTCTAATTGTAAAATACTAGAGGATTAGTGCCAACCAGGGCAGGCCCCTGTGGTCATGTGGCCTGCTTGTGTGTCTGGACATATGAAGAAATAATATAGCTGGAAACTTCCAAAGCTCCTCGTGAGGTGTAAAAATGTTGCATTTAGGCATCTTTCCCTAGAAGAACTGTGAATGTTTTCTTCTGCATTTGGGAGAGAGGGAGGGGGGGGAGGAGGAAAGAGGGATAAGGGGAGAGGAAAAGGGAGAGAGGTGGGTAGGGGAAGGGAGGGAATGTGTGTGTGTGTGTCTGTCTGTCTGTCTTTGTGAGCACACACAGAAGAAGATATGTATCTGTCAGGTCAGACTGCCTTCACTGATAATTCATGTGACTCAAGCTAATTACTGATACTCTGCAGCTCCATTTTTCTCTTGGGTTAATGGAGACAAGGCATTATGGTTTGGGCTCTGCTATTGTCATTCACTGCCAGCTTATGAAATACTAACATGCAAAGTGTGCTCCAGTGCCCTCGTGTTAGTCACCAAAGTACATCTTTTTTTGAGCTGAAACTTAGATTTCAGGCTGAAACAGGTTCTCAGTGTAAACTACAAAAACAAAAGCAAGTGGCTGCACACTGCCTATGGGGCTGTAGAAGCCTTATCTAAAATGATGTGATGTAAAGCATCTCCAGCAGGTCCAGCTGAAGCGCAAATAGCCTGTTGTGGCCTACAAAATATCATTCCAGATTCATTACCTCTTCCAGGCGCATTCTCTGGTATACCCCAAATTCATCAAGATATGTATTCAATTGGAACGCTTGTTTGTATCCATTTATGACACTGTACAAACTAGTAATCTCTTTTTAAAAATTTTTTAAATTTTATTTTCAATGAATAATTTTTTTACATATTCATGCATATAAGTATATATGTGTGCATATATATATTACATTGTATTTCCTGGGGTTCTCCCTCCACTCCATCCCCCAAGAGCCATCCTCTGGATCTTCCTGTGCTCCTCCCTTCCCCCATTTCTCCTTGCTCCCATCCCTTCCTAGCAGCCTGCCCCAGCTCCTCTGTCACCTTGTTTTGGGCTTTTCCTGGTCTTTTGTTTGTTATTCCTACATCCTGTCTATAGTTCAGATCATATGATTTCTGACTTTTTCTTTTTGACTTATTTCTGCTAATATGATTCCCTCTACAAACTAGTAATTTTCAGTTTGTTTTAATGTCTCCTTGTCTGTCTCACTAGACCATGCATTCCAGGGTGATTGCTTTTGGTCACTATTGTATCCTCTTGCCTAGAGATACACAGAAGATGCATTTTAAATGAATGAATATAGTAGGTGATTTGTTTTCAATTTTGTGACTCTGCTTCTAATGCTTAGACTGTCTTTCTTGTACATCTCTGCCTATTGTCATACCTTTTATGATCATAAACGATCATAAGATTTCTTCTAATTCATTGTTTCATATTGAAATGCTACTGTTTTTGTGCGTTGATTTTGTTTCCTTATGCTTTACTGTATTCACTTACTATTTCAGTGGTTTTTAGTAGAGCCTTCTGAATTTTCAAGACATTTTCTTGTTACCCTCAAGTGCACTTCTTTTCCAATTTGGAGTCCTTTTATATCTTTCTCTTGGCTAATTCCTCTGACTAGAACTTCAATACAATGTTGAACAGTAGTGATGACAGAAGACATCCTTGTCTTGTGCCTGATAGTATTCCCATATCACTTCATCACAGTGCTATCACTTCATGGAGGATGATGCTGGTATGGGTTTGCCATATATGAAATTTAATATATTAAGCTCCATTCATTACCATTTTATTGAGTTTTATCACAAATTAGTGTTGAATCAGTACCCTCCAATTTTTAAACTAACAATGGCTGTATGTTGCAAAGGTGAATAAATTTGACTTTCACATAATCTTGCAAACATCGTTGTATGAAATAATACTGACAAATGTTAAGGCAGAAGTTTAAATGTGGGTATTAAAAACTATTCACTCATTTTAGCAATAGTTTTAGATATTACTTGGTTAGGAGCTATTTCTGTGGCATACTACATTTTTACTACTGGTGGTGGTGGTGAAATAAGTCAGGTAGATGACAAATTCATACGGGATGAACTGAGATGGGAAACATGGAGAACCCATTTCCACCTCATGGAGTTTCAGTGTAATTATGTCAGAAAAGTCCTAAGTGAATTCAAAAGCAAGAAAAAATATTCTGATGAGCTCGAGACTAAGAGAAAATAGAACTAGAGTGTGAGAGCTGGTTAAAATTGAAAAGGCCTTTAGAGATATGGAAACTTGAGGTAAGTTTTATATGGGGTAGCAAGTATCCTGTGTGCTTGGAAGTGAGTCTTCAGTGGGAGCTAGGAAAGACCGTGTTGTTCCTGAATCAGGTACTTGAGCAATTCTGTCCGTTGGCGGAGGGACAATGCAGCCACAGTGACTAAACTAGTTGGAAAAGTTATCTTTGAGGAAATGGAGATCTGAGGAGATCTCTTCTAGAAGTTGAACTAACACTTTTTTTTTCAACACTCACTTGTTGAGTGTTTATGTTAAGAATAGCCACGTCCTCTTCTAAACTCTTAACAAATGAGTTATTTAATCCTAATAATGACTTTCTGAGAAAAACTGGTTCAGTGAAAAGACACACAAAGCTGTTCCATGGGGTCTGCTGTGAAGTTAGATTGCACGGAGCTCGCACTGGAAATAAGTCTTGCTGTAGATGAGCTAAGCTGAAAATTAGGACACACATATGAAAACAACCATGATGAAAGTCCACAGACATAATAACTGGAGAATTCATTTTTATTATATAGATAATAGACATGTGGAAATGATCTGTGTGGAAATGATTCTATTTTCTAGGTGATGGAAATTAAAGTTTTGATAGTTTAAATGACCTACATCACACAGCATTAAATGGGGAGCCAAGATTAAAATCAAAACTCCAGAGACCAAGCTCTTAATGACAAGCCTGCATTGTTCTCCTGCAAAATTGAATTCCTCACAGATAGAATATAAACTTGCCAACATCTAAATTCATAGATCTCTGCAAACATAATCAGAGACACATTTCTCTGTGATTTTGTCAATAATTTTGATTATCATATTAGTCTATATAGTCATAGTTAGACTAAAAGAACTAGTTAAGAGAAATAGACCCCCCAAGCCCAGGCAAATTGCTTTTCTTGATGTAAGGTAGATTTGCTCACTCAAGTTTTCTTTTGTTTTAGTTTCAGACAGTCTGACTTCCTCTCCCCCGAAACGGAAATCTCAGGAGTTGTCTCCTTTCCTCCCTCCAGATACAGCAAGCCCTTAATTAACTCCTTAGCCTTGAGTAAGCCAGCTTTGTCCTTGCCTCTGCTAAAGAAACCCAGAGCTTACTCCCAGCAGTGAGTATCCATGGCTTTGCCCCTCTCAGGCTGTGAAGGAAGAGCATCCAGTTGTAAGTCTTCTTCAAACCGAGCTAAAGACCATGAAAGAAAACATAGTTCCTGGCCTGAATTTTTCTCCTCAGGCTTTCTAACCAGTACCAGTTCCCTTGATTCCTTGTGATAGGCTCATACCCAATTCATGTTTTTATTCCGATGATGCCTATCTACCTCAGCAAGCTTTTCCTTTATAAATTTTGGCTTGTGAAGGCTCGGGACTCTCTCCTTGCACTGTATTAAAACAGCTGGTAGCTGGTAAAATACAGTGTATTTTAATACACTGTATTAAAATAGATGTGACGTGGTGCTTAGTCACATCCGTAGCCGTTTATGTCCTATTTTGCTTCAATTTTCTTTACCTTCCCACCAGCCTGTGTATTGATGATAAATCTTGGACTTACCACAATATGGTGTTTAAGTCATTCTTCCGGTCAGAGAAGCCTTATAACCTGTGATTCTCCTGGTTCTTATCCTGTGGTGGCAGCATTACCTCGCTCAGCAGACATATTTACACCCTGTGGTAGCTGCTTTTTGCTTGCCGTTAAGCCATTGTGAATGATACACTAGTCCTAACCTGGAATTTTCTCCCTTGCCTTTATTGCTGAACCTTTTTTTTTTTTTCAAGCAAAGTTTTTTCTCTGGAAAACCTTTATGATTCCCCCTCAAAATGCTCTGAAATGCCTGTGATTTCTCCTCAGGTTTCCCAGACCAACCACAGTTGGTTCTAGTAGTTGGAGAATCCAGTTGTTGCTCCAATGGCTTTCCTTTCCTCATCCTCTCAGGTGGGTCCATAGACAGGTCTGGGTCAGTTGCCACCAAGTGTGTCAAGAGGAGGGGTCCTTCCTAAGGCTAGGACAGCAAGCAAACCTTTTCTCTGAAGATTCCTACCGTCGTGGGGAAGAAAAGTACATGAGACATGAGAATGGGGCAAAATGCTGGAGGACTGTAACCACTCACAACAGCCACACTGGGTTGTCAAAAATAAGGCTTTTAGCTTCTGTACAGTAATAGAGACAATAAACAAAACAAAAAGAAACCCAGCCAACTGGGAGAAAATTTTTGCCCTCTCTACAAGTGATGAGGGTCTGATAAACAAAGATCCATGAAAAACTCACACAACTTAACAAAAACAAAACAAAAAGCACAGTTGAAAAATGGGGAGAACTAAAATGACACTTCTCCAAAGAGGAAATACAGATGGCCAATAGGCATATGAAAAAATGCTCCACATCACTAATAACCAGGGAAATGTAAATGAAAACCGCACTGAGATACCATCTTATGCCAGTAAGAATGGCCCATAGTAAGAAAAAAAAAAACAAAACCCAAAATCTAATGGGCAACAAGTGCTGGTGCAGATGTGGAGAAAAAGGAACACTCTTAACACTGCTGATGGGAGTGCTAACTGGTCCAGCCACGAGGGAAGACTATGTGGATGACCCTCAAACAACTGAAAGTGGATCTACCACTTGACCCAGCAATCCCACTACTGGGACTCTACCCAAAGGATACAAAAGCACTAATCCATAAGAACACCTGTATGGGCATATTTATTGCAGCACTATTTACAATAAAAGATGTGGTATTTTACACAGTGAAATGTTATTCATAAACCAAAAAAGACAAACTTATGTCATTTGCAGCAACATGGATGGAGCTAAAAGGAATCATCTTAGTGGAAATAATCCAGAAAGAAAAAAAGAAATATGGGTCTCACTTATATGAGGGAGATAGGAAAGACAAACAGACAAGAAAAATTTGAAACCCCACTGGGGCATGGGATGAGAGAGGAGGAGGGGGGACCGGACAGAGGAGGGTGAGGGCACAAAAGACTAAGATTGTTCATGGGTAATAAGGTGATGTGAGAACATTGGGGCAGACAATAATGTAAAAATATATACATATATATATACTTGTGTATATATATAGACAGATATTTAATATATGTGTGCAATCAATAAAATTTAAAAAATCAAAAGATTAAAAGAACATAATCATAACCAATGGATATGTAATAATGAATTCAATTAGTATCTTATTCATCTTTTGTTTTGATGAAACTTCTGTTTTGATAATGTGAATTGGACCCTAATATTGATGTCACATTGAGATCCTCGGAAAAGTTAAAAAACAGGTCTATTTCTTTTTATCTCTAAGTCTGTTCTTGAATTGTTTGTGTCGGAATTCCCTTAAGGAGATGTTAGGAAATGCCAATTCCAAGGCCTACATACTTGAAATCTCTGTCAGCGGGGTTTTGGGAAATCTGTACTTTCTCCAGTTTAGTTTTATGCTTATGCACTGAATAAATATGGAGCTGTTTACATGGTGCTGGGAGCTATATATACATGGCTTTTATTCCTCCCTGCAATCTCAGTCATCAATGGGAGGAATTTTAAGTAATACAAGAACATTTTCCCCTTTTTCTCTGCATAAGGAGAGGCTGTGTGCAGTTTTGACCTATCTTTCTCTGCTTGTTGGGAAGACTCATTGAGACAACATGTGAGGTGTCTTGCTCAGCATGCACTACTCAAAGTTCACAAAAGTCAATTTATTTCCATTTATAAATTGATGGAAAGTCCTGACATTTTGAAGAGACCTTTCGGCTAATAAAGACATCTTTTCTGACAGCCCAGGGAAACATTTTCTTGGACAAACCAGGGCCTCCAAGGGGGTAGATAAGAATCAAAGACCTCTTCCCTGTTCTCACCTCTCACAGTAACCTGAGCAGAAATGCATTCATGGATGTGGATGGATTATGAGTGGCTGTTAAAAAACCATCCCGGTCACCACTGTGTGCCAGGCGTTATAGCGGATCACATGCCCCTTCTCACCTCCATCATGGGCTCTGCAGGCTTACACTGCTGCTTGCCTTTTACTGCCAATTACAAAAGGGACTTACCACTGTGGCTCATCCTGCTTCTATAAAATTCTCTGAAAGAATCCTTTGTGTTTTGTATGAGAGGGGCTGTTTACAACGATGACAGTGGAGGCTCTTAACTTTTTATAAGGCTTGATCTCAAAAGCACAGTTGGAGGTAAAGGTAAAAGAAGATCCTGCCTCATCAGCACACTTCTCTGTTCCTGGGTGTCCTGCAGGTTGTATGGTTGCATGATCAGCAATTGAGGCTGTGGATGACTTATTTTCAATGTAGATAAAGCGGCGATAAGCAAAGTTGGGCAGAACTAATGAAGTTTCTGTGGGTGGAGTGGTGGGAAAGGAAGGAAGGAGATTGGGTGAGAGTCAGTGTGACTTGTATCAGTGTTTCGTTCCAAGCTTGAGGGAGCATGGGACACTGGGGAGTTATGCCTGTCTGGAACAGTATTATTAATTTAATAGAACTGATAATTATGTGGCCCCTCTTCCCAATGGAACATATCCAAAAAAGGCCTGTGGGGTGAAATTACATTATTTCTAACTGAGGATGCTTTTTCTCCCTTGAAGGTTAGAATCTATCTGGAACGTTTAAATTTATTTCTATTTTGAGCATTTTGGAGTTATTTCATCTTTGATTTTGCAGTGAGGACTTAAGAGTGTAGTGACCATATAATTTTCATTAAGTTCATAGTCCGTATTTGACCATATACTTTCAAATTCCAAGTGAGAACATTTGATAAGATGTACTTTTGGGGTTAGATCACTGCTCTAGGATATCATTTAGGTATCGCAATATTAGGCTTTTCTGTGGACTTAGAAATATTTGGAGTGTAGTAGCTACAGTTGTTCCAACTAGTACTTAAACCAGGATTTTGGTTGTTGTTGCTATTTTGTCTCTCTGAACGTCAATTTTTGATTTGACATAGCTGCTTCTGAAATATAAATTTGAAATTATATACAATAATATCTACATGCAATGAGAACTACAACTAAATACTATAGAGACTCAAAGTTCTACTGCACAAAATTTGGTACAAAGAATCAAGGAAGCCCCCTAAACCGGGTGAGCCCTGGGGGGGGGGACAGGGAAGGGGTTTTGGTGGCCCCACCCACCAGCCGATGGCTACTGCACAGGGTAGCCATCTCCAGCCTGGATCTGCGGAGCCATGTTATCCTCTGCTCCTAGCCAAAGGGAAGCATGGAAAGGCACAGGCTTAGCCATCTGGGCCCTGCCCCTGCAAAGGGAGGTGCCAGCGCTCTGGCGGCTGCGGGGGGGACCCCTTCTCATTTCACTTTCACTCCAGCTAAACTTCAAGAAGGAACAAGAACATGTGCAACACAAACCCCATCATAGATTGGGTGAGGGATCATGCAAAAATCCAGCCCACAAGCCTGAGCTGGACACACCAAATGGACAACGGAGAGAACCAGTAAATGCTAGACACGAGAAACAACTGTAGAGACACAATGTCATGACTCGCACCTTTGAGCTCACCGGGTGGGGAAGACCCGGGACCTATTTTGGAGGTGACTTCTAGGAGAGCAATGTTCTCCCCTCCCCCACTACGGGAGAGGAGAGGAAGACCAAAGATGAGGTAATCAGCCCCACATCAAAACTGCAAACTGAGGCAGAGGAGATGATCTACAAAGGCCATTCCTAGATGCCTGTATTCAGAGAAACTTCACCTACACTGGCTGGGGGTGAGACCCCTAAATCTGATACCAGTGACATAAGGTAAAACAGCAAAGCAGTGGAGATGGGATTGGAGAGGACGGCCTGCACAAGAAAACATGGACAGATCACAAATGAATACAGACTGACTCCCCAATGCAAACTTAAGACTGAAAACCTATCAGCAAGGTTTGCCTGGTCACAACAACACAGTCCCTTACCCAGTGAAAGGACACTGCCACAGGAAAGAGACTAATGAACTTAGCACAACTAGTAAACAACAAAGAGTGGGGTTTGAGAGAATGGAGGGAGCACCAGAGGGAGGCGGGAAGGGAGGTTTCCCAAAAAACACAGAGGTTGTGATCCAAAGAACAAAATAAATATTTTTTTAAAAAATCAAGGAGCTGAGTAAGAAAGGGTAGCAAAGACCCTGAACGGATTGAAAAAGAACAGATTATTTTTGGCACCTCAATACCAGGTCACTTACCACCCCACCATGATCTCACTTAATCTTTGAACTGTCAGTTTTCACTATATCCATGTGCAAAACTCAGGCCTTGTTTGGTTTTGGAAATCGTAACCCAGAGTTGTGTCTCCAAAGCCAAAGCTTTTTTACATGGATTCAGCTAGTGGAATATAAATATGTCTCACTGGTCAGTGAAGAATTTTCCAGCATTGGTTGGTTTAGGCTTCCAGGAGTAACTTGACAGGCTTCCAGAACACTATTTTTGAGTTGTACAACGTGGAAAACTTGCAGTTCTGTAAGATGTCTAACTTTGATAGCAGTTCCATGGTCTTATATTTTCCATATTCTTTTTTCAATTAAAAATTACAAAATTTTTCACACCTTCAAAATAATTTATGGATAGAAAGACATAAATATAGGAAAGACTACATGTATATCCTCCAGTTTAAAGTACAAAGTATCAATATTTATTTAAGACAGAATTAGATGTAAGGTTTAGAATATTACCAATTTTTAAAAAGGCTTGTGTATCCTTTGCAATAACAAAGATTTTTCACATAGAAGAGTCTTCTAATCTGAATTTCTAACTTGGTGTTTTTCTGACTTTTCAATGTGATTTTATATGTACAAATTCCTCCACAACTTATTTTAGTTTTGAATTGCTTTGAACATGAAATCAGTGGCACTATTTGTGCCATAATTTTCTCTTCTTGTCTATAGCTCATGATATAGCTCATAAGATTCATTCATATTGCTACATGTAGATGAAATGGTTTCTTTTTTAATTTAATGTAAAATACTTTGTATGAATGAACCATAAATTACTCATTTTACTGTTGGACATTGGATTTTTTCTGTTTTACACTACTATGAATATTGCTGTTATGAACATTATTTACATATTTCCAAGTTCATTCTTACATAAAAAAAATTTAGACCATAAATCTTCATAGAGTTTATAGATGTTCAGGCTTAGTAGAAAATGCCAAATAGTTTACCCAAGTGGTTTTTAATGTACACTCCATTAAGTAAGACAGAGATTCTTTTTCTACGTCCCAGCAAGTAATGTCAAACTCATTTGCCAATATTATTGTGATTTAAATTTGTATTCTCTGATTTCCAAAAAGTTTGAAAGTATCATTAACCATTCACGTTAATTTTATTAAATTCTTTGTATCCTTTACTCAATTTTTAAAATAAATGCAAGTTGCTCTACTACCATGTGTTCTAGCTCCAAAAAGTACTTTCAAAATCTAATTTATATACTTAGCAAAACTAATTGGTATTACTTTTGAGTTTTAGTTATTCTTATGTCTCCAAATATTTCTTCATTCTCACACTTGAGTATTTTTCACTCTATTTGAAGTTGAATTGTACTTTTCCCCACCATATCATATACTTCTTCGACCCTTTCTCTCTTCTACTTCTGTCTTAACCTCAGAAACCTCACTTGTTTATTACTGACCACTAGATTTTTTTCAACTTTGTCAGATCATCCATTATGTTAATGTACAATATTTTTGTCATTGTCACATGTTTTGCACCATCAAATACCCTTGAACTCTGTCCATTTTCCTGTAATAGTAACATTTCATCTTCTTCCCCTATGATTAAATAGTTTTCCATCCTGTGTATGTACATGTCTCCTTGATTCAGTTCTCTGTCAATGTTTATGTATTCTAGCTATTGTAAATAATGCTGTAGTATTGTAAAGCATATCTTTTTTTTTTTTAATTTAATACAGGGGTAGTGATGCAATTGAAAATTGTATGGATGCTAAAATGCCCTGGTGGGTGGAGTTTGAAAAACCTGCAAGAGCAAATGGGGAGCGAGAAGTGCGAAAGCATGCACAAATAGGAGGAGCAAGGGAAGAGAGAGAGAGGAAAAAAAGAGATGAGAATGGTGAACCAAATAGAACCGGCCCACGTGGCTTGCCAGGGGAAGCCCCCTGAATTGTGAGCTAGAGGTGACAAGGAGCCATGGTGACCAGTATACGAGTGGCTGGTGTGGAGAGTGTGGCACTGCAGCAAGGTGGCGTAGTGAGCCCACTGGAGAAAGACTGGACTTTGCAAAAAGTGTCTACCTCTGAGGTTTGGAGGGGCAAAAGGGGTGTGTGTTTGAAACTTTGAGACTGAATGGTAATTAGGGTACGATAACAGACTACTTGTAGCTTTAAAAACTTTCATATTCCTAGTTAATTTCCCTTGTTAATAAAACCCTGTTTAAATTGCTTTGTAACTTTGGCAACTGCTGTGATGAGCACCGGTGATGCGGACCTATAACTTGTAAATTAAAGGCTTTTGCCCCTTTTAAATCCAATTTCAAATTTTTTTTTTTTCAGATCCTGTGTTTCTCTCCACTATTCTATGTGTGGCTTTCATTTTCAAGGTCACCACATCCACCTTGCTGTATTCTAGTGTAGTATTGGGGGGGGTGTGTGGAATTTTCTCCTTATGCCTCCAGCTATCCTATATAAAACTTAATGCTTGGTTTGCCACAACTTAGTCCACGATTAACTGTCACATTTACTGTAAGGGTTGCTGAGAACATAGAGTTTTTTAAGTTTTATTATTATTATCATTATTTTTTTTCATTTATTCTTTTATCTTATTTATTTATTTATTTATTTATTTACTTACTTATTTATTTATTTATTTAACCGGGATTCACCCCCCCACCCTCCCTGACCATTCCCCCTCTGTCCCGCCCCCCCACCGCGAGTTGTAACCATTTGGTGTCTGTCTTTATCTTTTTAACTTGTTTCTGCTAATGTGATTTCTTT
>PVHY01030219.1:0-13594 GCA_004024945.1 Uropsilus gracilis
TGTTCTCTGGGTATATTCCTAGTAGTGGGATTGCTGGGTCGAATGGTAAGTCCACATTCAATTGTTTGAGGGTCCTCCACACAGTCTTCCATAGTGGCTGGACCAGTTTGCACTCCCACCAGCAGTGTAAGAGAGTTCCTTTTTGTCCACATCCGCGCCAACATTTGTTGTCTGTTTTATTTATGTGGGCCATTCTTACTGGTGTAAGATGGTATCTCAGTGTGGTTTTAATTTGCATTTCCCTAATTATTAGTGAGGTGGAGCATTTTTCATATGTCTATGGCCATACCACCCTGAACGCGCCCGATCTCGTCTGTTTTCATTCTTTTATTCCAAAAATAATTTAGTCTCTACTATCTGTTAGGCCCCACATAAGGCTGTGTTGACATAATGATGAGGAAAAACAGACACCATCCATGTGTTCACAGAACTTACAATTTGGTGGGAGAAATGGGCATTATCAAAATGGCTCACTAATAAATGTAAACTAGGAAGCACTGGTTAGTACTGTGAAGGAGAGGAACATAGTTCTATGACCGTCTGGGCCAGTTAAAGTCATGCTGATACAACACTACCAAGATGGATAAACACAAGCTGTTCATGGGTGTTTTAATGACTCCCTCATGGATGTAGAGTCACTGAGGAAACAATGACTAGGAAAGAGCCTACATTATGGGGCCCAACTAGAACTCAGAGATAACATTTGTTAAAAGTGAGACACCCAACCGGAAATGGGCAATTTCCAGGGCTAGAGTCATGAAGAAGAACACCAAGATCCCCATCCACTTGCATCACATAGCCTCCTCTGTATCCAGTATTGTCACTAGTGGGAATGACTAAACATTTCTATGAGTGAGGCTATTGCTACCACCTATTTGGATTTCCTGTCCCCTCCTCACAAGGATACATGGATCAGGTGAACGCACCTAAAGTCAATTTGCTGGAGCTAATTTATATAAGCAAAAATTTGTCTAAAGCAACTTATCTAAAATTACATTGGACTAAAACTAATTTACCTATAATCACATATAAATTGGTATGAATTTCACAAACATACTTTAGATCAATATTACTACTAGGCAAAATTATCATTAAGTAAATGGGTTGTTAGTTAAATTGGTTTTAGAATATTTCATTTTGGGTAAACCTGGAGCACTTAAGCCAACTTCTAGCTGTTCAGAAAGTAGAGGAGTTGGATCCAGTTATCTGTGTAGGCATGACCTGCATGGTTGCAGGGTTTCTTCTCATACTCAAGGCTTAAGGAAGCCGGTCTAATCAGTGTTCCACTTTCCAAAAAAAAAAAAATCTAGAGGCCTTCAAAAATTATTTATCTTGTACTGTGCTGCCAGTTCCTATCTATTCTCCATCGACATCATGCTTTCTAAGGGTTGATAAAGCTCCCTGATAACCAACATCCTGGAGCTATCCTTTTCTTAATCCCTGATCAATTCAGACCACCCATCTATCAGGAAGCACAAGCACTCTTCTCTTTTTCAAAAGGTGCTCCACAGACTTTAAGATCTATGCATTTTAACCTTGTTAAAATTCAGTTTATGGTTCAGTAGATCTGGGCTGGTTTCTAAGATAGTGAATTTCAACTTATCCCCAGGTGATGCTGTTTCTAGTGTTCAGCTGGCCACACTAGCAGTACAAGGTCTTACAAGATGTGTACAGCAGCTAAGATATGCAGGTCAAAAGGTGTAGGTGAGATTTCCTGGGTATTGAGATGTGCTTAGGAGGTATATTTCTCTAGACTTGGATCTTACAATGCAGGAAGGAGATCACAGATTCCCTCATATGCTTATGAGAGCATATGCAATCAGAGACTTTCTGGCAATTGCTTTCAAATACTAAAGAAGCATCCTCAAGTCAAGATGGGATATTTGTTTTCCATACCAAAAATTTCACAATCATACAAAGTATATCCCTACATACTTTGGAAATATATTCATAGGAGTTTCTTCCCTTCCATCAACTAGGAGGTCTAGAAAAACTGTTTTCATGCTAACAATGTCCTTTAACAGAATACTCTACAATAAGGTAGAAATAAGAAATTCTTCCAGCCTACTTAAACCACATGTAAATTAGATGAACAAGGTAGAAAAAAGTTGGAAGGAGGACAAGTGTAGAGGTGAGGCATGGCTCCCACCCTATATCTTCCTCCACAAATAAGTCCAAGGCACACACACTGCCATCCAATGGCTTAAGATCAGTTCTCTCATCCAAGGCCCAGGGGGATATGCATAAATATATTGCTTGCTCTAATTACATAAGGAAAAACAAGCTTTAAAGTAAAGAAACCTGCAAGTCTCCACCTTAACCAAGGGATCAAGGTTAACATGATCAGTAATGTCACATCAATATCAACAACCTGGAACGAGGAGGAAACATCTCCATAGTAGACTCACCCTCAAAGCATGTAACTTAATCACAAGAAAATATCAGAAACTCAACTGGAGGAATATTCTACAAAATAACTAGTCTGTACTCTTCAAAAAGTGTCAACATCATGAAAGACAAGGAATAAGTATAGGGAGTTGTCACATTTTGGAGATTAAGAAAAAATAGTAACTAAGTACAATGTAGGATACCAGAAAGGACCCTGAAACAGTAATAAAATGTTATGGATAGAAAAACTCATGAAATTCAAATAAGGCATATAATTTAGTTAATAGTCCTGTAACAAGGTGCATATCCCAGTTTTCATCATTTTACCATTTTATGCAAGATGTCAACATGAGAGGAAACAAGGCAAGAAATATACAAAAACTCTCTACCATGCCTATAACTTTTCTCTAGGTCTAAAATTAGCTCAAGAGAGAAAGTTTTTTTAAAAAAATATTGCTTGTTCTCTGAAGAGGTAGAGCCAAGGAGCCCACAGCAGTGGCTCACATCTCAACAGAGAAGGCAATGACATTTTTGTTATTGGTGAAAAGGCAAGACAATCCTCTAGACAATCTCTCTTCAATCCACTTTTTACTCAACAAGGTCTTTGCTCATGGCTTCTCCCTGTCTCCCCCAGGCATTATATCATTGCTACAACAAATTAAGAGGATGCATCAAAAGTTACCCTGGTGCCAAGTATGAAATCTACCTTGCACTGTCACAATAGTTGCAGAAAAAATGAAATCTTCGAACAGCTGAAAAATAAAACACTGAGTGGGAGGCTTTTGGGGGGAAGGAATGATAAGAGATAAAGACAGCAAGAGAATGAAATTAAGAAACCACACACACACACACACACACACACACATCCCCAGATCTTTTTTAACCTTGTTGATACATGAAGTTAGGTGGATATCTGATTGTAAGGATGATCTGAGGGCATGCAGATGGCAAAATGTGATAGATGACCAATTATTAGGGAGGAATAACTTCAAAATAGCACCAAAAAACCTGTGTCTCAAAAACCTGTATCTCAAAAAAGCCTGTATTCAAGCAAAGATTGAATAGACACAATCTCTATACTAAGCCTCAGGGAAGGAAACTAGGAGGATCTTTACTCATCAATTATTACACAAACTTTCAATCATCATCATCATTCTTGCTTCCCTGAGCCTCAGTGCATGCAAGGTAGGCCTAGAGAGATCTCGAACTTGACTGATTTTCATATATATAAAGTCCAGGAGTAAAACAAGCAAGAAAAAACAAAATATTAAGAAAAATTTAACCCATGCCCCTTGAATTAAGAACAGAAAGCATAGTCTCTAACAGCTACGAAGACCTGTTATGTACAGTATGTCTCAAATCCTTAGAATGATTGACTAGTTTTGCTAGAAATTTCAAAGTAGTATTAATTTTTACTCTACATGGGCAGACATGTTTATCTAATTTACAGATGAAGAGGTTAAAAGTCAAAGATTCAAAGTGATCTGCCCAAGACAACACAGCCAGTAAGTAGTAGATCCAAGATTGGAGCCTGGTTAATAGAATGATTGACATTTTGTCAACTCCATGACACTATATCTAGGATGTTGTCAGCACCAAGGAAAAATGCCAGGACCACTGGGAGTGTGTGGCTGGTAGCACACCTAGCACACCTTGAACTTCTAGATCTTAGTGTACTGTGCCCTCCACAACAGATGGAAGTCACTGAAGAAGAGTTTCTCTCAACTCCTATACTTTCCCCACAGAAAAGATGGTTTTCAAAACTAAGAAAAAGGGCATCAATTAACCCAGCAAGGAAGAGACTGCTAACTTACCACCAAGTCCATTTACTTCTCTTCTTGGCCAGAGTTAAATTCATCCCCAGCCTCTCTTGCTGCTAGGTGTCACCAAAGCCTTGAATTGCACCCAATGAAATATAAGCAGAAGTAACTGACAGATGCTGTTTCCAGGACTGGTCCGAAACCTCCCAGATGCAATCCTTCCTCTCTCTGGATGGTAGAATCAAAATAACCCCAGAGCAAGTCTGAGTACCACATGTTGAAGGGGGCAGAAAAACAAAGTAGATGGAGCTTGGGTTTCTAAATCTCCACTGCAAGACTGACATCAAGGCATCTGCCAGACAGATGCCTCACCAGAAATACCTCCTTTGTTCTGTTATGTGAACAACAAGTAAACATGGCAAATCCCTAACTAAAACTGCTCCCAAAGTCCTAAGAATCCCTCTAAGTCTTAGAAAAGCTATCCACTGCTTCATTTGATAACAGAGTAATGAGCACTGACTGTTTCTATATGGCTTTATAATTACCTCATTTGAATTTAAATCATCATAAGAATGAAAACAATTTTATTTTCACACCAGTCACCTAGGCTCTTCATATCCTAGGACAATATAAAGGGGTTCATGAAATTAGAATTTAGGTGTTAGTGTTCACATATTGACAGGTACTATTAAAATCTCCACATTCCACATGAGGACCCAGGCTCAGATAATGGAAGGCATGGTTCCTTCTCTGTGGTTGCACCAGGGCTGTTTCATAGCAATTCCAGAATAAGTCTTGCAGAGCCAGTAGTTAAATTGCCAGTGAGCAATAGAGCCAGGTCTAAAATTCAGATCTTCTGGCTGGGTAATGTATTACCCTAGATGATAAGCATTTAACATACAAAAGCACACTCTCAGCAGATGCTAACTTCCTCTACCTCCACTGAGCCACAAAGAATCTCTTGCAGATCTCTACCTCTTTCTTCTATGCAAAGGCCATGTTCACAAACCACAGGCAAATTTTAACTGCATCAATTAAACACCTAGATGGGTTCTGGCCAACGCTCTTTCTTGCTCGGAGGGGTTTTATGGTGAGAACTTCCAAGAAGCTAGCTTTCTGAACCAGTCTTTGGGTGATTTCCCAGCAGGGCATTAATTCCCTGGCCAGCTTCTCACCCAGAATCATGCAATAAAAATTAATTCTCCAGAAATTCATAAGCACTGCCCACAGACAAGGTCCAGGATTCTCTCAGCAAAGATGTGAAAAACTTCAAAGTGTAGAAAGCTGACTACCCTTCAGCATATACCCTGCTCTCTTTCCTTCTGTAATATCTTAGGGGAACACATGACTTTCCAGAAAAAAAAGACCACACTCCTCATCTTCCCTATAAGCTATATATGTAAGCTATATATGTCTGTGATCTAAACATGCCCATCAGGGTGGGAACAACAGTCACATTAGGATACAGGTACCCACTCTACATTTCTGTTCTCCTTCATGCTGGCTTAGACTCACAGGGGAGTGAGCCTCGTGAACAATGGGGCAGAGGGCAACCCCTGAGGGTCACAATCCATGAGAATCTAGTTCCCTAAACCTGTGATGGTGTCACACTGCGACTACCTGTTTTCAAACGGATGGGTGAGAGAGAACTGAATTTTCAACCTGTTGAAACCACTATTGTGATTTGGTCCTTGTTCCAGCAGCCAAATCTGTGTTCTAACCAGTACAGATTCCTCATGGCAGGAGCCATAGATTTTTGGAGGACTGCCATAAGTCTTGACTTTCCTTCTAGCCCAGGTTGGATGGCTATTCCTCTGATTATTTTAAGAGAGGGTTTAAGGTGTGTAGAAAATGCCTTGCAGTGATTTCACACATTATTTTCAAAGAATGTTTGCATTAGAATCACTTGGGTATCTATTCAAAATAGATTCCTCAACCAAAGTGTGAGGGATTTAGATTCAGTAGATCTGTAACAATACCTAAATTTTTTATATTAATAGTTCCCCATGGAACTCAAATATCCAACCATGTCTTTTAGACTCTGAAGTTTCATAGGAGTGTGTATGTGTGTGTGTGTGCGCATGTGTGTGTGTGTGTGTACAGAAAAGGCCTCAATGCTTCCTTTAAACACTATCAGCATTTCCTTGTGCTCCTACTTCCTAGACCTGTGTTTTTCTCCCTTTAGTTCAGTGTATTCTATCACAGTTCTATTATAGCTCATGTCCCTGAGGTTAAGCTGTTTCTTCCACCTTTCAGGTTAAGCATTTCAGCTACACTGCTGAATCACCCTCCACGCTGTATACCAGACCTGCTGTAAGTCTCTTTATTCCTCATTGCTTACATGAAAGGTACATTCATTCACCCAGCATATATTATTACAAGGTCAAGTTCTTTAAGCAAAGCCAAGCACAGAAAACTCCTTAAGATCTACCACTGCCAAGCTCCTAATTCCATCTCAAACCTGTACTTCTTCATCCTGCAGTTGGAACTGTTATTCCTTCTACCTAGGATGCTCTTCCACCCTGGGTACCTTAGCAACTCATCCCCATTTGTTAAGACTCAGCTTGAGTATCTAAATGAAGGACTGTGAGGTTGGTGATTGCCCTGACACTGGTGAGTTGCCATTATCTGCCAAAGAATTCAGTTTCATGTTTCTCATTTTTTAAAGATGAGTCTTTTTAGCACCTGGCAGATATTCCTGTCACCCCTGCAACCTGTCTTAAGAGGGACTCCTGCATCAACAAAAAGGGAGAAAAAAGAAAAGTCTTCCTATCTCAGAAAAAAGTTTCTTAGGAATTCAATCAATATGCATCAGACATTGACACTGGCCTGCCCTGCTAGGGCCTGAGGGTTGAAGCTGAAATTACCTTTGGCTAATGCTTTATAGCTGCTGAACTGATTTCTTTCTGTGAGGCCTTGGTTGTCACTGCCCAGGTGATCCCTGAGTCCCAACTATGCCCATTTACTTTGACCTCTTCAACTTCAGCATGCTCCTGGAGTTTGACATCCAACTCCCTACTTTGCCCAATAATCAATTTATTTGTGTTTCCCGCTAAGTCATCGTATTTTACCATCTATACAAGCTTGATTTGGTTCTCTGCTCTGGCTAGGAACCAATCAGATTTACTATGAACCTGACTAAACAATATTCTGGGTAAGCACTTTAATACCCTTGGTTTAAGCATCATACAAAGAGCTGTACAATACAGAGCCTGTAGTTAACAATACACATTTTCTCTCTCTCTCTCTCTCTCTCTCTCTCTCTCTCTCTCTCTCTCTCACACACACACACACACACACACACACGCATGCATGCATGAATATCCCCTAATAAAAAGGGCAGGAGGAAATTCTTGGAGGTGACAGAATTGACTATGGTGATAGTTGGGTGTGTTTTCACAACACCGTTCATCAAATTGTGTCTATGGAATATGTACAGCTTTTCAAAAGTCAATCATATGTCAATCATTTTTTTAAATAAGAAAATAGAATTGTACCTATTATTGTTGTCTACCCAGCGGGGTTTAGGGAGAGGTCTTCAGCTCATCTCTTTGAGGATATTTAACAGTTTTCTGATGACTCATTCTCATTTTCTAAACAAGTGTTTCCCAGTAACATACAAATGAACAAGAGCAGTCCTGGTATTAAGATTAAGCAAAATGGGAATCACTACAGAATGCAGACTGAGCCTGTTGGTATGTAAGTTATTGCTACCCTTTTTAAAAATTTAATTACAGTGTTTGAACATTATCTCATTTTAAAGATCTAGCTACTGAGGCTCAATTAAAATTCCAAGTGTCAGAGTGAGAAAAAGCCCCAAGTGGAGATCTAACTTCATCCTGAGTTTTAAACATATGAAAACAGTTGGACATTTTACAATCATAACAAGTCCTTTTGGAGACGGACATTATTACCCTGCAATCAATTCAAGATGTTTTACAACCCTTCTGCCAGCATGTGAAACCCCTGTGTACTTCCTATTAGGAACTGGTTATAAGCTGACATTACTCACTGCAGAAGAATGAAGACACCCACCCCTTCACCTACCTCATCATAATCATGCTTAAGTTCAGTCAGGCACTTGACACATCTTACTGTATGTGGGAGCCTGAGAACAAGATACTCAGTGGTAAACTCTCCCAGAAATGAGGCCAGTTACTAATTTGTATGCTATACGCAGTCAGACAAGGAGGATGAGTAGAGGGGGCTGGAGAGATACACCATGCTTTTGCTTTTGTTGTCATGTCCAGAAATACCTCCTCCTTCCCTCTCTCCACATACAAAGTCCTCAACCAAACTCCCAGGGATTCAGATTCAGGCGAACCCCACCCTCATATAGTGTCTCCTAGTGAGTCTTACTTGTGATTTTAGCCCAAGTATATATTATAAGCCTTCTCTGTAGAGCCTCTCTTGATCTTCCCTGGAAGAGCTGGTAGCATCCTTCTGTGTTTCAACAGGAATTTTTCTTTTTATCATTCAATCTATACTGACTGACCATGATGGGGCATGAGTTGCTATTCAAAGTTCCTGGGTTGTAGCTATGAGCAAAGCAATTAATGCACCTACTCTGTGGTCAGAGTGCTGGGACAAAGCCTGGCAGGAGCAAGGTGGGAGTTATCTTAGAAGGTGGGCAGAGGTTTCTCTGATAAGGCATAAAAATATGAAAAGGTCCTTTAGTCAAGCATCAATCCTGCAGGAGAAAGAATGACAGTGCAAAAGCCTAGGGTCAGAGACAAGAGGGAGCTGAAGCTGTTTGTAAAACAGCAGAAAGTCCAATGTGGCAGAGCTGAGTGACATACAGGAGGGCAGGTCAGAGGTACAGGCAGAGACTGAATCACATAAGGACTTGTAGTCATGGTGAAACCCTGAACTGGTCACAGGCATCCCTGGACACACAGCACTGGCTGCCTTCCACTCACCTTTCCCAGGAAAGTGTCACCCTCCCTAAGTTCTGCCTATACCTATGGTGACCTAACACCATTTTATTCAGAATCACTCCTCTCTCCAAGCACAGGAATAAGTGATCATTCTAGTATACCAAGAAGAGTCACTGCTGATAAAGGTTGCTCGAAATTTCTCACTTAGAATTCCTGGGTCATTGAAATATCAATGTAGTCACATGGTCCACATTCCACTATCACTATGTAAGAATTGAGAAACTCATGTCCTCTTCCAATAATACCTACTATGGATCTTCCTAAACAGCTTGCCTAGAAGGAACTCAAGGGTTTGGACAGATTGTCTCTTTGTCCATGAAGTACTATACAGCCAAAGTAAATAACAGTATCACCAAGGTCCTCTGAGATCTGAAAATGGAGGAATTTTGTATAGGAGCTGCTATATCTACTATTTCAGATCCTTTGCAAAAAATAATGGGATAATAATCTCAAATTCTTCAAGTTTTCAAGTTTCAAGTTTAAAGTATCTGATTTTTACAGCTAATTGACATTTCTGGGATGTACACTTGGTTTACAGGAGGAACTTTGATGTCAATAAGTCTATGACTTCTATTTTTCATTGACAAAACAGGTTAGGTATGACTAATCCTACCCCCAAAGCTTTCCAACCATCTAAAAAGTCATTTGATAATTTATAAATAGGTATTATATCTGGCCAGAACCTTCTCTGCCTCTGTACCTTGGCAGGTGGGGAAATGCCCACATCTTGCCCTCCATGATCACCACAATCTGGCTGTACTCTGGACATACTCACAGTATGTCAATAACCACATTTTTCAGGAGGTATCTCACTGCCAAGCATAGAAAGGCAAAGTGCCAGCAGCAAGGACTAATGAGACATGTGAACTGAACTTAAGAACTCTAGTCTCTTACCACCAGTACCCTGACACCCTCGCCTATTCCATTACATTCAGGGTTTCAAGACTTTCCAGGGCCACCAAGCTGCTTTTCTCTGGACTGACAGCCTGTGGTTGCCTGGAATCAATCTGGTAAATGCAGCAGTTCCCCTGTGTTTGTTAAAATGCTGGTTCAAATAAATGGTATTAAATATTATTTCCAAAGCACTGCATGATAAAAATAAGCTTGGGAAATGCTATAGTAAGCAAGTTTAAAGAACCAATACAATACAACAGTTAAGAAAATGTGCTAAAAGCCAGATGCCTGAATCTGGCTTTTAACTCCATCATTTTACTACCTGGGTGAACCTTGATACAGCAACCCACATTCTATACTGATTTTCTCATCTATGAAGTGGGGTTAATATAGAACCCACATCAACACAATGATGCATTTGAAGTGTTTAGTATCCAGCACCATATTGCATGATGTGAAAGTTTTTAATATGTTAATATTTATTGTCAATCTTTAAGAGAAAGAGTGTCATCTTTGTCAGGTGTATTATAGATCTCTTAATTCTTTCTTTACAAGACTATCCTGCAAGCCCAGTAGTCCTTGGAACCAAGGGGAGTTTTGTGCTCGGCAGAAATATTTGTCCTAAGACTGGATTGAGTTACATCAATTACAATGTGTCCAAACCAGCAAAACTATAATTGCTCACATAAAGAAATACCAGAGGTAGGAGATGAAAAATATTTAAAGTTAACACTTTGCTTAAAGTCTTCACACACTCTTCTGAGCCTAATTTCAAATTCCTGAGTGTTACTTTGTATTCTGGCTCTGCCACTATCTATATAACCTTGGACAATTACTCAAACTCTCTCAACAGCAATTTCCTGATTTCAGAGGTGGAAAAATAATAACCTATGTTATCTTGGTTTGATGAGGCCAAAATGAAATAATGAAGGTCAACTATCTAGCACTTTCTAGGTATCAATCAATTTTGCTTCCCCTTTACAATTTCTTAAGTAAAAATTCAGTCTGTAGGTTATCAGAACTTAAAAGGTAGCCAGTCCAACAGGTCCAAAGTCTTTCCCAAGTTTATTCTTTGAACAATTTTTAAGTCAAAAAGTACCAAATGAATTCACTTGCTCTTTTCAAGAAAGTACATACTCACATTCTGAATGCTAGCAGCAGCTATAGAACATTCCCATATCTTGTTGGCTTGAATCAAGATAATGTCAAGATATTGAATATGCAAGAAAGAAAGATATCAGTCCATATTAAAAAAGCTGAGACCTTAATACCCAGAACCAAATAAAGGCAGAAAGGAGACAGATGGACACGTAATGGTTCTTTTCCCATGTCCTTTAAACTCATTATGCATATCTACTATTTGTACAGAGTTAATTCCAATAAACCAATGATAACTGGAAAGTCCAGATTTTCAGAGACAGTTATTCTGGGACAATTTACTATCAGTCAGTCATTAGGACTTTACTAGCATTCCATGAGTTTAAGAATAGCCTATCTCAATTGGCATATGAAAAACTGCTCAACAACACTAATAATCAGGGAACTGCAAATCAAAACCACAATGAGATACCATCTTACACCAGTAAGAATGTCCTATATTAAAAAAAAAAAAAATACAGGCAACAAGCGCTGACATGGATGCAGAGAGAAAGGAACACTCTTACATTTCTGGTTGAAGTGTAAGCTGGTCCAGCCACTATGAAAGGCAATGTGTGGAAGACCCTTAAACTACTGAAAATGGAGCTACCATTTGATTCAGTGATCCCACTACTGGGAACCTACCCAAAGGAAACAAAAACACTAGTTCACAAGGACACTTGTATGTTTATTGCAGCACAATTTACAATTGCCAGGACATGGAAACAACCCAAATGCCCCAAAACCGACTAATGGTTGAAAAAGATGTTTTATATTTACACAATGGAATATTATTCAGCAATCAAAGAAGACAAATTTATATCATTTACAGCAACATGGATGGAGTTAATAGGAATCATGTTCAGAAATAAGCCAGAAAGAAAAAGAGAAATATGGGATGTTCTCACTTATAAGAGGGCTATAGGGAAAACAAGCAAACAGACAAGAAAAATTTTAAAGCACCAACAGAACTGAAGCACAGATCAAGAGAGGGGGAGGAGAGTAAAATCAGGGGTGGCGGAGGGCATAAGAGATTTAAAATGTATCACAGGTGATAATGTGGTGGGAGAACCCTGGGTAGACAATCATGTGAAAAATATATGCACACACATATACATGTGCAATCAAATTAAAAAATAAAAATTATATTAAAAAAATAAAATGATTATATAAGAGCAAGGAAATTGAAAATTATATTCATGAGAGCAAATCTACATTCAAATTCTATATATTTTTGGAGAATAAGAATTCTAAAGAGATTCAATAAACAAAGAAAACCAAAAAAAATAGCCGAGATTTCAAACTTAAAATCAACCCAGAAGTCAGCCCATTGTTCCTCAATGTGTAGACCCTAAATTCTGACTTTAGAAAATGTGACCATTGTGGATATAGGAAAATTAAATGTCAATGGGGCAATTTGTGGGAAACAATCTAAAATAGTCTCATAAATCCTTTAAGAAAAGTGTAGTATGTGGAATCCACAGACTTTTTAGTTCATGTCATTTATTTACCCTTGCATTTCTTTCATCCTTTCCCAATTTGAAGACCACTGTGATGCTACAATGATTTCTGAACTTATTCCTGAAGTTAGCAATAGAGATGCAAAGATGGTAAGAATGTCCTCTGCACAGCTAACTAGGAACTCTCTAGAGCAACCATCTCAACATGTCACTCAAGAGCTTATAAAACATTTCACCAAGACTCAACCTCTACCAAGAAAGTCAAACTCCAGTGACTACAGGGACCAAACAAGTTATGTTACACAACTCAAGTAAATTGAAATGATGAAGAACTTTTCTTGAAATAAGCAGTTACTAATATTTCTTCTTTTAATACGAGCTTTTGACAAATCCACAGAAACATGAATTCACTTTTCTTACAACTCTCAGAAATTTTAAAAAATCATTTTAAAGAACCCCTATGCTATTTCTCATATGGGCAGGAGCAGTCTACATCTTCACCAACAGTGTGTAAGAGTGCCTACAAATACTATTTGATCCAGAAATTTCACTCCTTGTTAGCTATGCAAATAGAAAATCACAATACAATTCAAAGGGATATATGCATTCCTATACCCACTGTACTGCAATGTAAAACGTCTACGTTATAGAAGAATTCTAAATGCCTGTGACAGCAGTGGATTAAGATGATGCGACATACATACAAAATAGTATACCACTAAGCTATTGAAAAATATGAGCTCTTGCCATTTACAACATGATGAGTAGAACTAGAGGGGTCTATGTTAAGTGAAATAAGTCAGGAGAAATACAAACATGGCACGATTTCACTGATGTGTGGAATAAAGTAAGCAAAACAAAGGCACCGATGTGACCAAAAAAAAAAAAAAAAAAAAAAAAAAAAAAAAAAAAAAAAAAAAAAAAAAAAAAAAAAAAAAAAAAAAAAAAAAAAAAAAAAAAAAAAAAAAAAAAAAAAAAAAAAAAAAAAAAAAAAAAAAAAAAAAAAAAAAAAAAAAAA
>PVHY01030220.1:0-13599 GCA_004024945.1 Uropsilus gracilis
GCCGGCCGGGCCCCGCCCACGCTGGCCCCCTCAGCAGGCACCAGCCCCTCCCCTGGAGGCCGGAGGCCCGTCTGCTGGGCCCTGCAGCCGAGGCCCCTCCCCAGGCTCCAGGCTGGAACCCCGCAGTCCTGAGGACGGGGTGCGGGCGCTCCCCTGGACGGCTCCTCCCTCGGAGCCGGGGCCCAGGGCCCTCCTGGGTGACCGCAGGAAACCGCCAGTGGCCACTCTGCCCCGCCCCCAGGTCCCTGCCCAATCGCCCCCTTCAGGTGACCCCCAACCACCCCGTCGGAAATGACGACCCCCGCGGGAACCCCAGTTCTCCGCGCGCTGGTCTCCGTGGGAGAGACGCGGGCGGGGTGGCGCAAACTCACCCGCGGCCTCCCCGGGCGTGGAGGCCGACCCCACCCCGGGCCTGGGCGCGGTGACGCGCTCTAAGGAGGGGACGGTGGGGAGCAGGGCTCCTCCCCCAGCTTAGCAGCCCAGGGGAGCCGGCCCGGCTGCGAGACGCCCCCACCCACCCACCGGGCCAGCAGGCCTGACCACAGGCCCAGCCCTGCGCCGGGCCGCCCACACCCTCCCCCAGGACACGGTCTGTCCCGGCCCCGGAGCCCAGCGGGGCCAGCGGGTACAGCCGGGCCGAGGGGCAGCCTTGCCTTGGAGGGCTCGTCGCGCAGGGCGGCCAGCCGGCCCTTCTGGGGGCGCCGCAGCACCGCGCCACCGCCATAGGGGTCCGCGGGGCCGTCGGCCGGCGGGAGCCTGAAGTCGGGGACGCTGCCCAGGTGCGGCCGGCTGCAAGAGAGGAGGGCGGGGTCAGGGTGGGGGCGCTGCGGCCAGCCAAGACCCGCCCGGGGACGCGGCCCCCGGAGGTGCCCTCTGCCGCGGCCCTGGGCCACGAGCCCCCGTCCCTCTGGCGGCCCGCTGCTGGCATCACCCTCGGGACCGGGGACCACGCCAGCGCGACCCACCTCAGAGACGCCCCCTCGGCCACCCCTCCCGGCCCCACGCGACCCCAGGCCCCGTCACTCAGTCTCCCGCAGCGACATCCCCCTCCCCCGCGCCGTGGTCTGCCAGGCACCCCGTCCACACCCGCCCCCCAGGGGCTCCGTCAGCTGACCAGGCGGCCCCCCGCCCGCCCCTGCCACGCTGCCCTCACCGTCCAGGCCCCCCGCCCTGCGCCCCGGGGGCCGGCCTGCCCTCACGGGCTCTCCCTCCAGACGGCAGTTCCCGAGGGCGGCTCTGGTGCCAGGCCCCGCTGACACGCCGCCCCGCGTGGGAACCAGGCCCCCACCAGGCCAGGAAGGAGGGGGCTGGCATGCTGGCCCCGAGGCCCACGCTGCCGCCCACGGGCCCCGCGGCCAGCCGCCCTGTGCGGCCCGGGTCAGCGGGCCCAAGCGCCCGCCCTGCCTGCCCCGGCGCCAGGCGTACCCGTGGTGCAGCCCCGCGCCGCGCAGCCGCGCTTGGTCCAGCTCAGCCCGCAGTGCGTCCACGCTCAGCACGAGCTGCTCCTGCGGGGGAGAAGGGCCGGTCGGCGCTGCGCCTCCGGCCGAGCTCCGCTCACGCGCTCGGGGCCAGGGGCCGCGGCCGGGCACGCCAGGCCCGAGACTCGCGGAGGACGCCGGGGGAGCCGGCCGGATCATCGCGCAGCAGCCCACGGACCCCTCGGGGCCAGGTCGGCCGGGCGGCCTGCTCCGGAGGGAGGGCCGGCTCGTGTCCAGCCGAGGGAGGGAGCCCAGCTCAGACCCTCAGGCCCTGACCGCAGTCTGGCAGGGCGCGGGGGCCGGCCCGGGCCGTCCGTTGAGCCCCCCCGCCCCCAGGGGCCCTCAGCGGAGGCGCGGTACCTTGTCATGCTGCGTCTCCTCCAGCTGCTTCTTGGCGCTCTCCACCTCCCGCAGGAGCGAGTTCTGGAAGAGAGCGAGCCCTTGGGGGCCGGCCGACACCCCTGCGCACGGCAGCGCCCGCGCCCGCCCAAGACGGAGCAGCAGAGTGCAGGGCGCCCGGCCCGGCTGACCTCCCAGCAGGACGCGTGTCTGCCCGTGGAGCCGGCTGAGGCCGGCCAGTGTCCAGCTGCGAGGTCGCCGGTCACGGGGGAGGGGGGGAGCTGACATGGCTCCCCTAGTGTGAGGCGCGGACCTTGGCCCCACGTCCGCGGGAGGCTGGCCACCCGCACCCACCTTGTCCTCCAGGGCGGCCATCCTCTCCTTGAGGTGGAGCTGGAGCCGCTCGTTGGACTCGGAGAGCAGCTTGTCCACCGTGTCCGACAGCCGCTTGTTGTGCTCCTCGTTCATCTTCTCCCGCTGCCGCGCCTGGCGGGCACAGGCTCCGTCGGGGGCCGACCCTCAGGCCAGCGGCCGGCGGCAGGTGCCCCACGACCCCCCACCCCTGCCGGAGCCCAGGGCGGCCAGCGCAGCCCAACACCGGGAGGCGCGGGGCGGCCTCGGGGGAGCGGCCGCCGCCAAGCCGCACGCGGACGCAGGCGCGAGCTGCCCCCGGCCCCGCAGAGGAGCGGACACCTGCCTGGGAGCCGGCGGCCCCCCGCATCCCGCAGAGCCAGAGGCTTTTGCAGCGAAGGGTCCAGCCCCGCTGACACGCGGCAGGGAACCGCCGGCAGCCCCGCGAGCCAGCAAGGGAGCGAGCACCACGCCGCACCACGCCGCGCCGCCCCGCCCCACCCCACCCTCAGCCCACTCGGCCCACTCGGCTCGGCCCCGCCCCTGCTCCGCCCCGCCCCCACCTGTTTGGCCCCGCCCCCGGCCCGCTGGGCCCCGCCCCCACCGGCTCCCGCTGGGCTGCCCCCAGAAGGGCTGCCAGGTGGCTGGTCAGGGGCCCCCAGGCCGGGCAGGTGGGCGGGGCGCGGGGACACGTACCCGCTGCAGCTCCTGGTTCTTCTCCTCCAGCTGCGCCTCCAGCTGCCGCAGCCGCTCCTCGATGTTGCCGTGCCTCTCCTCGGCCTGGCGCGGAGACAGCGGTCAGCGGTCAGCGGTCAGCGGGCACGGCCGCCGCCTCCTCCGGGCCGGGCCGTGGGGGGAAGAGCGCCCCGGGCGGTCAGCCGGCAGGGGGAGTGTGGCCCGAGCCGGGCCACAGGGCCGGGCCAGGGCCGGGGCTGGGGCCGGGGCCAGGGGCCGGGCCAGGGGCCGAGCAGGGTGGCCCGGCCTGCCCTCGGCCCACTCCGGAGCCGGAGCAGAAGAGGCAGCCCCGGGCGTCGCCCTGCGCCTCCCCTGCCCCCCGGCACGCGCCCCGGCAGCTCTGGGCCCCGCGGCGGCCGTGCCCACGCAGGTGTCCCCGCCCCGCCCCGGGGAGGGAGAAGGGCGCACCTTGGAGAGGGCGGCCACCCGCTGCGCCAGCTCGGCCTCCACCTCGGGCAGCGTCTCGGCCTTGCGCAGCGTCTGCTGCAGCTTCTGCTCCGCCAGCTCCAGGCGCTCCTGCAGCTGCCGGTTCTTGTCCTCCGTCTGCGCATGGGCGGCAGCTGCAGCGGCCGCGGCTAGGCCCCCCCCCCCCGCACCCTCTAGCTGGGTGAGCCCCGGACACCCCCGAGAAGCCCAGCGAACCCACACGGAGGCGCCAGGCTCAGGGCCAGGCTGGCTGGGAAGCAGCAGCTTCTGCGCATGCTGCCGCCCCGGGACGGAGCCGCCCTGCGCGAGGCCCGAGCTGCCTGCCCTCCGCGGGCCCCGCCCCGAGCGCCCGGCGAGGCCTGCGTGTGGGAGCCGCACCCCTGTGCCGCAGTCCTTCGAGGACCCGGCCTAGACTCGGGCTGACCGCTGCCCCCGTGACGCCCCGACCAGACCCCGGGTCTCCTCGGGCAGCCAGCCCCTCGGGACTCTGGGGGCTGGGCCCAGGCAGGCCGGCTGCGGAGACCCAGCGCGGCCGGGAGGCGAGGGGCGCGGCCCCGTGACCCGCCCCGCATCTGAAGCGACCGGGAGCTGTGAGGGGCGGTCACCTGCGGCTCCAGGGCAGCCTTCTGCCCCCCCAAGGCCACGGAACGGGACCCGGGGCCCCAACCCCCAGCCGGGCGGCCCCCAGCCCCCAGCCGGGCGGCCCAGCCCCAGGCGCCGCTACCTGCCGGTGCATGGAGTCCTTCGTGGCGATCTCGTTCTCGAGCTTGTCGTTGAGGTCGTGCACGGAGGTGGCCTCCCGCTGCGCCGCGAGGTAGCGCTTCTCGAGCGTGGTGATGCGCTCCTCCATGTCCTCCTTCTGGGCCACGGCCTGCGGCGGGTGGGAGGAGGGCGTGGGCCGGCGGGCGGGGAGAAGCCGCGGCGCCCGCGCCCGCCCGCCGGCCCCGGGGAGAAGCCGGCAGGCAGCCCCACTCTCAGGCCGGACACAGCCTCGTGCCTAGGCCGGCGGAGACCGCGCTCTCCCCGGGGTGTGGGCGGCCACTGAGGGCAGCGTGGCAAGGGGCAGGGCCACCCCCATCCACCGGAGCGACGCGCTCCGCTCGGCCGCCAGGCGAGAACGCCCAGGCCAGGCCCGCGCGCCCGGGCGGGCCGCACAGCGAGGACGCGGTGGAGGGCGCGGCCACCGCAGACACGGCACCGAGACACGACGCCCTCTCGGCTCAAAGCCGGACGAGACCTCAGGGCCCAGCGCAACAGCGGAGCCGCCGCCCGGAGACAGGACGCGGCGGTGTCTCCTGGCGCCAGCCGGGGCCGGGCCGCCCTCCCCCGGGGGCAGCGGGGGCTCGGCAGAGAGCCGGGGTCTCCAGGCGGAGGCCGTCGGACCCGTCCACCGCACCCGCACCCCCGCTGCCGCCAGGGCCGCGCCACACGTGGAGCTGGGACACGAAGGCGTGCCCAACGCCGAGGGGCAGAGCGGGCCTGCGGGGAGGGGTCCGTGGCTCCCGCCGAGCTCCACTCTCCCCCCCCGCCAGCCCGCCCAGCCCAGCGGGAGGCCAGGCGCAGACGGGCGCCCACACGGCGCAGCGTGGCGCCACTCACCTCCCGGACGTCTCGCTGCAGCTTGGCGTTCACCTCCTCGGACCTGATGAGGTCCTTGCGTGCGGTGTCCAGGTCCTCCTCCAGCTCGGCCACGCGGCTGGACAGGGCGGCCAGGCGCTCCTTCATCTGGCCCTGCTCCCTCGCCTGCTTGTCGATGACCTCCTGGAGCTCCAGCACCTTCGCCAGGTCCTCCTCGTGGCTCAGGGAGCCGTCCGAAGACCTCTGGGGGGTGGGGGGCCGTCAGCCGCCTCGCCTG
Organism: Uropsilus gracilis; assembly: GCA_004024945.1. Lineage (NCBI taxonomy): Eukaryota > Metazoa > Chordata > Mammalia > Eulipotyphla > Talpidae > Uropsilus > Uropsilus gracilis. Next base: position 5,185 of record PVHY01030220.1, read on the forward strand.
GGGCGCTCGGGAAGAGGGCCGTGAAGACGAGGCACCACGCTGCTGGCCACGGCCCGGCCGCTCCCTTGGCGGCAGCGGACGTACACCCAGACATGAGCGGACAAACATGGGCATGCGCAGACACGCATAGACACGTGTGGACGTGTGCTGACACATGCGGGCACGTACAGACAACACGAACGTGCGCACGGATGGACACACGCAGGTGTACACAGATGTATATGCACGTGGACACATGCAGACCTACACATGAACACACACATGGACATATGCAGACACAATGGAAATGCATGGGCAGGCGCGGAACATGCATGCACATGCAGACATACACACGTATGCATGGATGTACGCAAGGACACACGCAGACACACGGACGTACACATGGACGTACACACGGACACGTGCAGACACAGATGTACACACGTACTCAGACACACACGTACACAGACACGCACGTACAGACACGCACACAGAGAGATGAACACATGGACGTACACACGGACACATGCAGACACAGATGTACACACGTACACAGACACGCACGTACAGACACACGCACAGAGATGAACACATGGACGTACACACGGACACATGCAGGGACAGATGTACACACGTACACAGACACGCACGTACACAGACACACACACACAGAGATGAACACATGGACGTACACACGGACACATGCAGACACGCGGATGCATACACGCAGACACATGCAGAGGTACACAGACACACACAGATGCACACATTGATGTACACACAGACACACACTGATGTACACATGGGCATACACATGGACACCCAGACAGGCAGGCGTGCACATGGACATACACAGGACACGTGCAGACAAACGTGGCTGTACAGATGGACATATACATGGACACGCACAGACACATGCAGACGGACACAGAGACGCAGATATACACACGGACACGCACAGACATACACAAATGTACACGCTGACATACACAGACATGCTCAGACGCACAGGCGCACACACAGACACGCACAGACATATGCGGGTGTACACATGGACATGTACTGACACACTGAGACACACACATGCACACATGGACATGCGGATGTACACATGGACATACACGCTGACGTACACATGGACACAGACACACAGGGACACGCACAGACATGCTCATACACACAGACGTACGCACGGACATGCGGATGTACGCACGGACATACACGGACGTGCAGGCACACGCAGCTGTACACATGGATGTACAGTACACATGGGCACGCAGACACGCATGAATGTACACATGGACAGACCTGCAGACACACACACGCACACACAGACACGCACAGAACATGCAAGCACATGTGGGCGTGCACATGGACACACAGAGAGACACGCTGATGTATGAATGGACACACTCAGACTCACACGGGTATACATGCAGACACACGCAGGCACACGTGGCTGTACAGACGGATGGACACACTCAGACTCACGCGGGTGTACGCACAGACAAACGCAGGCACACGTGGCTGTACATGCGGACGTACACACGGGCACGCTCAGACACGCACAGGTGTACACACGGACACAGCGCGGACACACGCCGGAGAGGCGGGCAGGGCCTCACCTGGCCATTGGCGCTGGGCGGGGCCTCCCGCTCCCGCTGCGCGTCGAGGGCCCCGTCCGCCAGCGTCTTCTTCTGGTTGTTCTGCTCCTTGAGAACCATCAGCTGAGCGGGGGACAGAGGAGGCGGCCTGAGAGTCCAGGGAGGCGGCGGCGCCCTCGGCCATGGCCGAGCCGGGCCGGCTGCAGACGCCCGGCTGCGTCAGGCCGGCCCCAGCCCAGCCCGGCAGCAGACACGTCCGCCCGGCTGGGTGCCGGGCAGTCCAGGGCCCCCCGGGGCCGAGGGCAGGCGACGGCCCGCGCAGCAGGGCTGCCCTCCTCCCCAGCTACCCAGGGCCGGAAGCCCCGGCCGCCGTGCCCAGCGCACCTCTTTATGCGTGGCCCCCAGCTCCTCCTCCAGCAAGCTGCAGCGCTCCAGCGCCACCCGCAGCCGCTCCCGCACCTGGAACAAGAGGCCGGGCTGGCGTGGGGCTGACCGCACCCCCGCGGCCTGGGCCCGGCCCGGCCCGGCGCAGCGAGGCCCGTGACCCCCACAGGCAGGCCAAGCCCGGCCGCCCAGCGCCCCGGGCACCTTCTCGTCCAGCGCCTTGTGGTGCTCGAACAGCGACTTGAGCGCCTTCAGGACCTCGACCTCGCTGGACACGCCCGCCGGGGACTGGGCCTGCCTCTTGACCACCGTCATGCGGAGCGAGCGCTCGTGCCGCGAGACCAGGCACTCCAGGTGCTCCAGCAGCAGCTGGGGACAGACACGCACGCTGGACGCAGCCGGGCCCCTCACAACGGAGCCCGGGGCCAGCGCCCCTCAGGCCCATGCCCGGCCGGCAGCCTCAGCAGCCCGAGCGGGAGCTCCGCGAGCGTGACGCCGGCCGGCCCGGCCCCAGTGCCAGGCCTAGCAGACACGCAGGGATGGGCCGGAGCAGGCGGGGGCGGGGGGGGGGCTGCTGACCCTGGTGTTGTTGCGCTCCGCCTTCAGCTCGGCGATCTCCTCCTCCCGCTCCAGGAGCTGCTCCCGGCACACGTTGAGCTCCTTGGTGAGCGCCGCGAACTCCTGGGAGCAGAGGCACAGCCGTCCGCCGGAGGCCGGGCCACGCTGGGCGGGAGGCAGCGCCGGGCCCTCCGGGGAGGGGGTCACGACGCCCGCCTGAGACCACCGTGCTGCCACCCCGAGGTCGGCCTCCGCGCAGGGCCCTTCCACGGGCCGGAGAAGGCCTGGGCAAGCCCCGTGGGGTCCCGGCACGGGCAGAGGACAGCGGGAAATGGCGGGAAACGGCACACGCAAGCGGCACGCACACGCGGCACACAGAGGCACGGGCAACGCGGAGAGCCCGGCCTCAGGGCCTGGAGGCCACCACGCGTGGCACCCCCGCCAGGCCGGGCGGCCACCCCCCCCGCGTCCTCATGGCCCCCAGCCGCCCCGCCCGCACGGCACGTCTGCGTGTGAGGAAAGGCCGTGCGGACACGGCCCGTCGGGCGCTGCGGGCAGCTGCGATGCACGGCAAGGACAGGCCGAGGGACAGGCCGAGCGCCGCGGCCGCAGGGAGCGCGAGCCCCGGGCGCCTTGGCCCAAGACGGAGGCCTGGGCGGCGCGGCCATGCTCGCTGCTCGCGTCCTCCGGGCTCGCCCGGACCGGGAAGGCCAGCTCAGGACGCGGGTCAGCGGCCCGCTGCGAACCTAACGCTCTCGCTCTGGGCGAAAGGTCCAGATCTGGAAACGGGCTGCCGCCAGCCCCTCTGCAGGGCCGTGACCCGCTTTCACCGTCAGTGACCACCGGCCACCGCCACTGCCCGGCCGGGCAGCGCAGGAAGCGCGTGTCCGCGTGCGGGGGAGGGGTGTGCGGCTACGGCCCGGGGCCCAGCAGGGTGGAAGAGAGGCCTGGCGAGGTCACCACCGCGCCAGGGACAGGAGCGGCGGGACACGGGGCCCCAGGCGCCCGGAGGCCAGCGGAGCCAGGCGGACGGGCCAGGTGGCCCCGGCACACAGAGACAGGGATGCTCCGCGAGGAGGCAGACGGCCGGGACACATGGCAGAGACGCCAGGCGAAGCCGCACCTTGACCGGAACCAGAGTCCAGCTCGACCGGACCCGGACGCGCACGTCCAGCCGGCGGCGGTGCTGGGTCCGAGGGGACGTCAGGGATGGCGTCGGCAGCACCCGGAGGAGGAAGGCGCTGGGCTGACGGTGGCGGCGGCGGAGGCCACGCGCCAAGGGGGGGAAGGAACCCGGGGGTGGGGGGGCAAAGGGCGGCCTCCACGGAGCGCCGACAGCAGAGGCCCCTAACCCGGGCTCTCCGCTCCAGGCTGCCTCCGGGAGCGGCGGCGAAAGGGACACGTCCCCGTGACCGGAACGTGCGCCTGGGGCGCGCACGTCCCCACGTGGGACAAACCGCCAAAGGACGAACATGAAGCGACCGCACCACCCCAAGGGCACAGCTGTCCACAGGGTGACACGCGGGCGAGGGCAGAGGCCGCTGGGCAGCGCGAAGGGAGGTCTGCGGGGCACGCATGGCGCAGACAGGCCCCACCGCAGGCCGGACCTGGGCAGACCTGAGAGCACAGCCCGCGCAGACAGGCCCCACCGCAGGCCCGGCGACGGTGGACCTGGGCGGGCCTGACGGCACGGCCCCGCACACGGCCCTCGCCAGGACGAGCACACGGCGAGCAGGTGAGGGACTCGTCAGCTCTCCGCCCAGTGAGGGCGGCTGACCGATCCCCCGGGACGAAGAGAGGCCACAGCGAACCGGCACGGACCACGGACGCTGGCGCCCGGTCGGCACTAGCGGGCACTCACCTGCCGGAACCGGCCGAGAACTACGGCTAACTAGCGAACTGCTGCTGCTAACTAGTTCTACGTGGTGGTTAGCCAGAACTAACCAGCACCAAGCAGACGCGAAAACCAGCGCTGACTCGTCGACCGGAACGAAGCAGGCGTTACCAGGACGAGAAGCTACTGAGTTCTCTCACGGACGGTGAGGACGGCGGCCTCGCTCACCGGACCTAAGCGGCACGTGACCAGCACGGACGGGCTGACTCGCACAGCCAGGCATGACCTCGCTTTCCAGCTGGCGGAGCCAGGACGGAGGACTCGCTAGAGCGGGCTGGTTCCTACAAACCGACCGCGTCGTCCATCCACAGCCGCGAGGGAGACTTGAGCCACGGCGCAGCCGCCAGGGCACAGGCGGAGCCGCCCGGGGTGTGGCCCCAGGTTCTCCCGAGCCGGTGCCACGGCAAGGAGGCCAACTCGTCCGTCCACGCCCCTGTGCTGGCCACGCAGCGAGCCACGCAGCGAGCCACGCTCCGGGTACCTGGGCCAAATCAAAGCGACGGCCAGACTTACGACCGCCTGTTTCTCCCCGACCTAACGCGGCAGGTGGACGCAGGGCGGGGCACGTCCCAGGCCCTGGGACTTTCAGGAGATGGTCAGCAAGGCGCAGCGTGGGCCATCGGGAAGCAGCCTGGGGCATGCCCCGGGAATACAGCAAGATGCCACCGCGGGCCCAAACCCGCCGCCGCCACGGTGAGGCGCGGAAGCCAGGCGCCGGAAGAGAGGCAGGTCCTCAGGACGCGCGGCCAGCGCGCAGCTCCACGGAAAGCCCCGGGACGAGGAGGAAGGCATTCCTGCTACCGAAAGTCACGCCGCCGTCTGGGGTCTTTTGTGACAGTGGTCAGAAAACACCGAGCCAAGCTTAGGACGCTGACTTAAGCTTGAAGTCAACAAGAAGAGCTCCAGAACCCCCAGCACCTGTCCACCCCCCACCCGGACGCCGGGCTCCCAGTGACACGCCCGCAAAAACCTTGGGGACAGCGAAGACACGGTGGCCACTTGGCTTACGGGAACGTGTGGCTGCAGCTGCAGACATGCCGAGAGGAAACACGGAGCCTTAAGCTCGCACCCCGGGAGGGACAGGCCGCTGGGACTCAAGAAACCGAGAGAAACGAGGAAACGAGGGACCCAGGGCGTGGGCCAAGACGTGCAAACACACGCACACCAGCATACGGGGAGAAACGGGGAAAACGGAAAACGGAAGGAAAAAGGAAACCGCGAAGAAGCTGGTCCTGCAAAAGGCCTCCGGCGTGACCGGCAGCGGGAGAGACGGAGCCCGAGGAGCCGCAGCAAGACCCTCCCCCAAGGGACACCAGCACAGACCCAGCGGCGCTACGGCTGCCGGGAACCACGTGCCTCTGCCGGGAGCCCGGGAGGCCGGAGGACGTTCCTGACCAGGAACGCGCCGGGCGTCTTTCGAGGCAAAGAACTGCAAAGCCAGACGGGCTCTTTCCTCCTAGATCACTGCGGGCGAAATCGAGCGCCTTCGCGCGCGCCCTCCGTCCCGGCTGGTTCCGCCCATCGCTTCTCCCCAAAACCTCGGGACGCAGACAGCCACACGCAGGAGCTCGCCCAGCCCGCCGAGACCTGGTGCTCCAGGAACTAGACGCACGGGCCCGTCCCCCGTGGGCGCAGGCGCGGGGCTCCCGGCCGAGCCCGAACGGAGGAAGGCGCCACGGCGAGGCCAGGCTGGCTCCCGACCTGCCCGATCTTGACACGGGCATCGGCCGACGGGGGAAGGCCGGCGACCCCCGAGGCGCGGAAGCCGCACGCGTGAACATGCTGATGGGAGCGCCCGCGAGAAAGCCACAGCGAACCCCACGGGTAACGGGGGCCCCCTGACCGCCGTCCCGCTGACCCGCCTGGGAACCAGGCAGGACGCCCGCCTGCCCTCGCCTCGCGGCTTCGGCCCACCCCGCCGCGCTGCCCGCCAGGACGGGCGGCGAGGAAGACGGCGCTGATCCCAAAGGGAGCCAAGGACCAGGATGCGGACGCCACAGCACACGCGCAGAAACAGATGGGCCCGCCAGGAGCTCCAGGGAACCCGCTCCCTCCTAAACACTACCCCCAACCACACGACGTGACTCGGAAGCCGCAGGGTGTGCAGCGGCAGCCGGCACGCCAAACACCTGATCTCGGCATCTCGGCCCAGGCCAGAGCACCGGGCAGCAGGCGGGCAAGGCGGCACTGCCGGAGTGGGGGGGGGACGGGACACCTACCCTCTTCCGACGGACGCAGCGGCACCCGTCAGCACCTGACGTCAGCGCCCGGACGGGAACGGGGCCGCACGAGGACAGCCTCCCCCGCCCACAGACGCTGCCCGAAGCACGTGCACAAGCGTGCACGGACACGGGCCTGCGAGCGCGGCCGGAGGTACCAGCAGCGCGCCCCCCAGGCGGGCGGGCAGCAGGAGACCCCCATCCAGAGCACACGAGAGGCGGCGGCTTCGCAGACAACGGCAGCGGACGGCACGGGCAGGGAGGCCAGGGCCCGGCTGCCGCCCACCCGCAGCCCCGAGGAGGCTGGACCGTGCGCCCCCCCCCCACACCTCCTGGGCGAGGCCCCAGCAGAGGTGCAAGCCTGCCTGCGCCGAGGGGGCAGCTCAGGGGACGGGCCCGGAGGCCTGGAGACCCGGACACACACGTGCCCACGCTCTGCCCGGCTTGTGCGGAATCATGAGGTGCAAACCCAGCGGGGGGGAGGGGGTCATCGTGAGCGCTGCCCGCCCGGTGCCCTGGGGACTCAGGGGAGTGGGGGGGTCAGCGTAGGTCCTCCAAGAGCGGGGGGTCACCTGCCCCGTCTGCCCGGAGCAGACGCACCGCCGCCAGACGGGAGCCCAGCCGGCGAGGGACGCGCTCAGCTCCGCTGGAGGGAGGGCTGGGAGCTCCGGTCCGAGCTGCGCGCGCTGCGCGGGGGCGGGGAGGCCAGGCAGGAGGGAAGCGCCCAGGGCAGGCTCTCCGTCACCAGCCCTCAGGCCCTGGTCTGGCCTGCAGCGGCACCGGCCTCAGCCCCGGCCCCGCCCCGGCGGCCCCTGCCCGCATTCCCCCCAGGCTCCCACGTCTGACACGGGCCCTGCACCCGGACCACGGAACTACAAGCGCGCGGCCCGCAGGTGCCCGCCAGCCCCAGCCGCCGCGAGCCCGTGGCGGGGCCAAGCCTGCCCGCCTGCCTGGCAGGACCCAGGGGAGGGGCCGGAAGGACGCCGACGCCCAGCAGCAGGGGCAGCAGGGGCAGCAGGGGCCCGACGGCCCTGCGCGAAAGCGCCGCCGCTGCAGGTCATCACTCTTCAGGCCGACGGGCTGCAGCTGAGAGCGCGTTGAGGCTGGGACCACCACCGGTCAGGCCACGGCTGCAGGCCCCCAGGTCCCCGGGCACCGCCCCCCACGCGTGCCAGGGCACCCAGGGGGCGCACACACCCCGGGGCCCGGCCACACTGCACGACGCGCCATGCCACGGACGCCACGGGGCACCCAGGGGGTACACACACACACACCCCCAGGGGCCCGGCCACACTGCCACGACGCGCCATGCCACGGACCCCACCGGGCACCCAGGGGGCGCACACACACACACCCCCAGGGGCCCGGCCACACTGCCACGACGCGCCATGCCACGGACCCCACCGGGCACCCAGGGGGCGCACACACACACACCCCCAGGGGCCCGGCCACACTGCCACGACGCGCCATGCCACGGACCCCACCGGGCACCCAGGGGGCGCACACACACACACCCTGGGGCCCGGCCACACTGCCACGACGCGCCATGCCACGGACCCCACGCTCTCCTGGGTGACACGTTCTCCCCCCACGGCGACCACCACGCCAGGCCCCCAAGCAACGGCTCTGACACGCCGGCCCAGCACGACACGCTCAGCGAGCCCGAGCAGGCGCATCTGCCGAGAAAGTCCCCTCAGGCTCGTCCAGCGCTCCGGGCCCACAGGCCACGCCCTCCGAGGAGCCGGGGTCTGCGGAAGAACACGAACCGTGGCCTCTG
>PVHY01030221.1:0-13621 GCA_004024945.1 Uropsilus gracilis
GCGTGTTGATTTTGTATCCAGCTACCTTACCAAATCGGTTTATTATTTCAATCAGTTTTTCTGTTGATTTTTCTGGGTTCTCTACATAGAGAATCATATCATCCGCGTATAATGATAACTTTATTTCTTCGTTCCCTATTCGGATTCCTTTTATGTCTTTCTCTTGTCTTATTGCCCTAGCTAGGACTTCCAGAACTATTTTGTAAAGGTGTGGAGAGAGTGGGCATCCTTGCCTGGTTCCGGACTTTAATTGGAATGGTTTCAGTTTTTCCCCATTGAGGATGATATTTGCTGTGGGTCTGTCATATATAGCTTTTATTATGTTTAGGTATGATCCTTTTATACCAATTTTTTCCTGAGCTTTCGTCATGAAAGGATGCTGAACTTTATTGAATGCTTTTTCTGCATCTATTGATATGATCATATGATTTTTGTTCTTCTCTTTGTTGATGTGGTGGATTATGTTGATTGATTTTCGGATGTTGAACCATCCCTGTGCCCCTGGGATGAATCCCACTTGGTCATGATGGATGATCCTTTTTTGGTTATTTTCTATAGTATGTAAATCTGGGACAGTCCTGGAAAGGGAGACTGAAAGGGATGTAAATTGAGTTTCAAGAATATGCCTTGTACTTTAGTTCCTTGAAAACGAAAGTGAACAAAAGAACAAAGTTTCAGTTTATGTTCATCTCTTCTAATGAGAAGTCACATGGAAATTTTTGGGGAAATAGGATTTAGGACTTTTGAGGGGTGAATAGCTTTCATAAATGTAGGTCTAAGTTTTTGAGTAAATTTTGATGGATTTTCTTGGTTAGCTATCCTTTGAGCATTACTTAGAAAATGTCTTCTCTATTTTCTTCTCCATTTTATTTCTGTTAGAATGTCAGCAAAAGAAGGTGGTGATACTTAAGCATACTGGTTTGGAAAGTCACCCACTTTTTCCTTCTGTGTAGGAAAAAACCCACCTCTTCCATCATCTGTGTCTTCTTTATTTTCACAGAGTTGACATCACTTCTGACATTCTCACCAACAAAGGTGTGGGTTTTTTTTTTCCCACACCAATTTTGCAACAGCAGTTGGGTGTTTCACAACTTAACTTAGTCTAGTGTTGCCTATGCCTACCTGCAGATAACCTCAGATCCTGCTACAGATACCTGGGAACATGGTTCTTATTTGGGTTACTGGATAAACCTGGTGAGTCCTGGTTACCTTCCCTTGTTAAAAACCTAATCAGCTGGGATTCACAGATGTACTTTTCCTTGTAGTGGGAGAGGGATAGGATAAATATGAGATGAGACAAAGCACCTATGGGTACCTATAGGTCCTGGGGCCTATGCTAGAAAACTGCTAAGTCCAGTCCATACCTGCTTTCCCACTACCCTGCCCTAGTGATCAAAACCCATATACCTGGCTCTCCCCCTAACTCTGAACTCAGGAATGTGGTTCAGAGAAATTGCTGCCCCCCCTCTTTTTGTATGATACATGATAAACACTCTTCCCATGAAACCAGTCATAGACTATGTCAAAATTGGTGTGGGAAAACTAGGCAAAGACCTTTTAAAATCAGTAATGGTCCCACATGTTAAGAGCTGACCACTCGTTTCAATATCAATTGACCACAGTAGCAGGTCTCCAGGGTTACCCATAACTTGTGTCCATCTTTTCTACAAACCAGAAGTTCCCATTACCTCTTCTCTTTGGATCCTTTTATTTGTTAGCTCACGGAACTTAGGTGTGGAGTGTGGAAGCAGATCAAGAGATGGAGCTTCAGATAAGAGGAACACTTCCTATCTCTCTAGCCCTCTCTGGCACACTAAAGGGTGGGCAACAGAGTGTCTCTCACCAGTAACCAGCTTCCTAACTCTTTGGAATGTTCCAAGAGACATATGACCTATTAGTAATGACTGTTGCCTCCCCACAGGTAAATTCTCCTGTTATCACGCATCCCCACATCCTCCCTGTTGCATGTCATGTAAGTTTTACTACTTCCTCATTGCATCATTGTACATTTCCTTGCTGGGGGCATATAAGGAGCTTCATAACTTCTTTAGAGTTGGACCTGGACATGCTTTCCAGGGTCCCCATTCTGTGGGTTAGCATTACAGATTGCTATCAACCTCTTCCACCTCAATTTCTTTTTTTTAAGTGATCAAACTATTTACTAAACAAAAAAGTAATTACTTAAATATGTGCTACAAGGTAAGCATATAAAACCCCAGTTACCCCACCATTGTTCAAACTGTCCTTTAGTCTTTAGTCACCTCACCACACATCCAATTAATCTGAATTCAGCAGCCTGTGTTGAGAAAAACATAGCATCTTCCTTGGTGTGTTTCAGCTTTCTCAAAGCATGTAGTCTAAGGCATGATGTTCTTCTTCTTAGAGCATCTTTTTTAACTTTAGACAGTAGAAAGAGTCCATGATACAAGAACCAACAGTAGGTCCATCTTAGTCTCCTTATAACCTCACCAAAAGCATCTGAGTCAAACTAATAAGACAAACTCTAAGATGAGGTTCTGAAATTGGATGGGGGAGAAAGAGACTCTAACTATTACCTATAACTGAAAATCTTCTTTTCCCAGATTCTCCCTAAATGCAGGCTCAAGTTTAAGCTGTCCTAGGCAAATACTTTACAGACCAGTCACCTTTATTATTCAAAATCCCCTGCTCCTTGACAGCAGCGTTTCTCTCTCCTGGACCAGAAGAAAAAAAAATTCTTACTTGCAATTTAATCTTCTTTAGGTCCTTTGTCACCCTCAGCCATTTCTCTAAAATTCCAAGCCAGAAAAAACTCTTAGAAGTCACTGGCCCAGTTCCAGGCCTCTGGGAGGGTGCCATCCCCACGCTGCCTTTGCTGCAGACCCAGGCAGCCATCCCCTTCAGCCAGGTTCCTGAGGGAAACTGCCCAACCTTTACCCCACTCAGGTTAGACACCGGAAGTCACAGACCCCAGCACCGCAAATCACGAAACTAAACTAACAGATCTATTTTCAACCTGGAAAACATTCCCATCAGCATGCCGACCAACACCAGATCCATGGTTTCTCAATATGTAGAACAAGTTAGAAAGAAAAACACAGTAAGGAGAAAAACTGTTGCAAGCAAGCCCTAGAGGAAATAATCCATCACCAACAAAGAAAAGACAATCTCCAGAAAACACCAAGGAAAACATTGAATAAATGATGTGTGTCTTAGACAGAGATTCCAACATCAGCAAGTTAAATGCACTCCAATAAGAGAAGAATCAGAAAAAAAGGACAACAGAATAATAGAAGCATTTAATGCACTAAGGGAAGAAGTAGAAACATATACAAAAGAAAGCATCAATATATATAGCCTAATCAATGAACTGAAGAATGAAAATGAATCCCTAAAATTGAAATTGAAAGAGACTCAAGATTTAAGGGTTGCAATAGTTGAGCTCAAAAATGCATGGAAAAGCCATGGAAGCAGATTAGATGAAATAGAAGAAGGAATCAGCACACTTGAGGATACATAAATAGAGAGGACAAAGAAAGAAAAAGAGAGAGAGAAACAGGTAAGTGTACTGAAGAAAATCTCAGAGATTTGTCAGATTCCTTAAAGAAAAGAAACATAAGAGTAATAGGAATCTCAGAAGGAGAGGAAAGAGTCATGGGAATTGAAAGGCTTTACAACATAATAGAGGAGAACCCAAATCTGAAGAAAGAAATGAAAATAGACATTTAGGAAGCCAAAAGGATATCAAACTACTTTAATGAAAGAAAAGTCACAGCGAGATACATCATTGTAAAACTTCCAAGAAATCAAGATAAGGAAAAAATAATGAGAATGGCTAGAGAAAGGAAACAGATAACCTACAAAGGAAAATCCATTAGACTGACCTCAGATTTTTCTGAAGAGATACTCCAGGCAAGGAGAAAATGGAGCCACATCTATAAAAAAACTCCAAGAAAAAAAGTGCCAGCCAAGAATACTCTACTCTGCAAAGCTGTCCTTCCTCTATGAAGGAAAAAGTAGAACCTTCTCTGACAAGCTAAGTCTCCAGAAATTTACTACCAGTAAACCCCCACTCCAAGAAATTTTGCAGGAAGCTTCAAGATCAAAACCATAAGAACAAATACAAAAAGCAAAACAAAACAAAAACCAAAAATACAAAATAAGTGCCAAAACGACTACCAGGAAACATTAGAATTGCAAACATCAATATTCACCCTAAATGTCAATAGTCTAAACTCAGCAATCAAAAGACAAAGAGTTGCAGACTGGATCAGAAAACAGAACCCAATATTCTGCTGCCTCCAAGAAATACATCTGATCTCTAAGGATAAGCATAGACTGAAGGTGTAGGGCTGGAAAACTACACTACAGGCAAACGGCCCCAACAAGAAAGCAGGGGTTGCCATTCTTATATCAGAAAGAGCAGACTTCAAATTAACAAAAGTGACAAAAGATAAAGATGGCCACTACCTAATGGTTAAAGGGTCAATCCACCAAAAAGACATAACAATAATCAACATATATGCACCTAATGAGGGAGCACCAAAATTCATAAAACAACTACTAGTAGAACTGAAATCAAATATTGGTGAGAATACATACGTGGTAGGAGATTTTAACACCCCACTCTCAACAAAAGACAGATGAACAAAACAGCAAGTACACAAAGAAACAAAAGCTTTAAAGGAAGAGCGAGACCAAATGGACCTAATAGATATATACAGGACACTGCACCCCCAAGGAAAAGAATACACTTTCTTTTCAAATGCACATGGTTCATTCTCTAAAATTGATCATATATTAGGCCACAAGACAAACCTGAGCAAATACACAAAGATTAAAATAATACCAAACTTTTTCTCTGATCATAAAGGCATCAAATTAGAAATCAACAATGAAAAGAAAATAAAGAGAGTAAACACTACATGGAGACTGAACAACAGGCTTCTGGAAGATCATTGGGTAAAAGAGGAAATCAAAGAAGAAATTAAAACCTATGTGGAGGCAAATGACAATGATGACACAATGTTTCAAAATGTGTGGGATGCAGCAAAAGCAGTGCTACAGGAAAGTTCATAGCAGTACAGGTCCAAATAAAAAGAATTGAAACAGTCCAAAGAAATACTCTAATCTCCCAACTTGAGGACTTAGAAAAGGAGCAACAAAAATATCCAAAACCCAGCAGAAGACAAGAAATAACAAAAATAAAAGCAGAGATTAATGAAATTGAAACCCCAAAAGACCATCAAGCAGCTAAACAAAACCAAAAGCTGGTTCTTTGAAAAAATAAATAAAATTGATAAACTCCATGCAAGGCTTACAAAGAAAAGAAGAGAGAAAACTCAAATAAACAGGATCATAAATGAAAAGGGAGATATTGCAACAGACCAAGCAGAAATTCAAAAGATAATTAAAGACTACTATGAACATCTATATGCAAACAAATACAGCAACTTGGAAGAGATGGACAAATTCCTAGAACAATGCAGTCATCCAAAATTGAACAAAGAAGAAATAGAAAACTTAAACAGGTCAATCGCAAGCAGTGAAATTGAGGCAATCATTAGAACACTCTCTAAAAACAAGAGCCCAGGTCCAGGTGCTTTCACAAAGAATTCTACCAATCTTTCAAAGAGGACACTAGTACTGTTAAAACTCTTTCAAAAAATTGAGAAAGAAGGAAAGCTATCAAATACCTTCTATGAAGCAAACATTACACTAATTCCAAAACCAAATAAAGATAGTGCAGAGGCTGGGGTTGAGCCCAGGACCTTCCTGGATCAATCAGCGCATGGGTCTCCTGTGGGCTCTGGCACCCATACCCTCTGTGGCCACCCCACGATGGCGTGGTTGCTGTGTCCTGCACGCACCAACTCCACTTGCCTCTCTAGGTTGGGTGGGGTGGAGCTGGGGTCAGCCTGGGGAGCTGCTGGGCCGGGCCGGCATGCAGGCTCCGCTGTACATCTGAGCCCTGTGAAGAAGCAAGGCGCAGAGTGTAGGGGGTGGTGGTGGTGGGGCATGCGGTTCACCACAGACCCCTCTGGGTTTGCTTCCACTCATGAGAGCCCTAACCAGGAATAAGTATCTTAAGACAATTATTCATCCACAGAAACCAAATGGGTGAGGTACTGAAGGAAAGACCCTAAAATTGTGCCACTCAGGCAGGACTCAAGGGGAACAGGGCAAGAACCACCCAGCATTGAACTGCGAGAGCAAACAAAATACAATGCCTACAATGTCACTGAGGAGCTGTGAACAGAAACCTGGCACAGAGATGCTATCAATAAGGGCACTACATCGCTTCTCGGCCTTTTGGCTAAGATCAAGTGTAATAAGGGCACTACACACTCTCTTTGCTTAGAGGGAAGAGGCTTGTCGAAAGCCCGGCACGGTGACTTGTGCTGGTAAGCTTCAGCCTATGAAGCAGCTGGGGCTAGGGATCATGGTTCTCATCCTGCTCGGGGCAACACAGCGCAACCTAGTCCGAAAAAAATAGCTGGGCGTGGTGGCATGCGCCTGTAATGCCAGCTACCTGGGAAACTGAGGCTGGGAATTGCTTGTAGTCTTTGGTACCATGGGCAATGGGAACCTGCAGTCCCACGGGCAAAAATAGTGAGACCTAGTCTCAAAAAAATAAAAATAAAAAAAGAGGCTTGCCGAATGGCTGTGTCTCCACAGCAAAGCCCCAGCAGAGGAGACCTACCATCAGCTGATGGCTGTCCCTTCGAGGATCTGCTCTTCCAAAGCATATGGCTGGGAGTCATGCCCCCAAAGCAAAGACCCAAAGCATGAATGAAGGAGAAATAAAATGTTGCAGAAACTGTGGAGATGAGACTTACCAAGAAACAAAGAACAGTCATACAATGCAAAGGTGTTCCAATTGGACTACGAAGGCAAAAGCAGTACAGGAAGGATAAATAGCAGCTCTACCAAGTCCTGGGAAATCGCACCCTCACCAAGGATGAGGAAATGGTTCCAGAAAAGAAAAAAAAAAAGACTAAAGGGCTAAACATGGACAAACAATAAAAAGAAAGGAGACAAAGTGACCAGGTGGAATGTGGTTTGGTGGAGTGTTCCCATGGGGATCAGCAATTATACAATCATATATTGTACAAAATCCAAAAATTAAATTAAAAAAATTAAAAACAAACCACCAACACCACCACCACCAACAAAAACCACTCCATTTACCATTGCACCAAAGAAAATCAAATACTTGTGAATAAATCTAACAAGAGACATAAAAGAAATACAAAGAAAAGTATAAAACACTCTTAAAAGAAATAGAAGATGATGTTAAAAAATTGAAATACATTCCCTGTTCATGGATTGGAAAAATCACATTATCAAAATGGCCATACTACCAAAGGCAATCTACAGATTCAATGCAATTCCAATAAAGATTCCAATCACATGTTTTAAGAGATAGAACAAAAATTACTGAAATTCATATGGAACAACAAAAGACCCCGAATAGCCAAAACCCTTTTGATAAACAGAAGAGAGAACAAAGATATTACTATTGCAGACTTCAAACTGTACTACAAAGCCATAATACTTAAAACAGCATGGTACTGGTACAAAAACAGACAAACAGACCAATGGATCAGAATCGAATACTCAGAAATAAAACCACACATATGTATACGGTCAACTAATCTTTGACAAAGGGGCAAAAAACATACCCTGGAACAAGGATAGCCTCTTCAGTAAATGGTGCTGGGAAAACTGGATCAAAACTTGTAAAAAAATTTTTTTACAACACCCTCACACCTTGTACAAAAATTAGCTCAAAATGGATAAAGGACCTGGAAGTGAGACCTGCAACCATAAAATACATAGAAGAAAACCTGGGCAAAACCCTTCATGAATTTCACCTCAGAAATCCATTTTGGGAAACAACTATGGCTGGCAAAAAAAATGAAGGAAACATAAACAGCTGGGACTATATCAAGCTCAAGTTTCTGTTTAGCAAAAGAGACAATAAACAAAACAAAAAGAAACCCAACCAACTGGGAGAAAATTTTTGCCCTGCAGACAAGTGACAAGGATCTGATAACAAAGATCCACAAAGAGCTCCTACAGCTCAACAAAAACAAAGCCAAAAACCCAATCAAAAAATGGGGGGGGGGGGAAGAACTAAAAAGACACTTCACCAAAGAGGAGATACAAATGACTAATAGACATATGAAAAATGCTCCATATCATGAATAATCAGGGAAGTGCAAATTAAAACCACACTGAGATACCATCTTACACCAGTAAGAATGGCCCATATAAATAAAACGAACAACAACAAATGTTGGCACGGATGTGGAGACAATGGAACTCTCTTACACTGCTGGTGGGAGTGCAAACTGGTCCAGCCACTATGGAAGACTGTGTGGAGGACCCTCAAACAATTGAAAGTGGACTTAACCATTTGACCCAGCAATCCCACTACTGGAAATCTACCCAGAAGACATGAAAATATTAATTCAAAAGGACACCTGCATGCGCATGTTCATTGCAGCTCTGTTTACAAATGCCAAGATTTGGAAACAAACCAACTGCCCCAAAACAGATGATTGACAAAAAAATGTGGTACATATAAATGATGGAATACTATGCATCAATCAAGGAGGACAAACATTCTCAGCAACCTGGATGGAACTAGAAAGACTCATATTAGCAGAAATAAGTCAAAAAAGAAAAAGAGAAATACAGGATGGTCTCATATGATGGATATAGGAAAAATAAACACACAAACAAGAAAAAATAAAAACAACCAATGGGACTGAACAATGAAGCGAGAGAGGAGGGGTAAGAAGGCGGGGGAGGTGAAGAGCACAAAAGATCAGTATGGTTAACAGGTGTTCGTGAAGTGGGAAAGCCCTGGGGTACACAGTAATGCAATAATGTAATATAAATATAAATATACATATATGTAAATTTAAAAAATAAATTAAAAAAAAAAGGACAGGGTTATTAGGGAATGGAGAAAGAAAAAGAGAACCATCAGCATAGAGCCAGGGCAGGTAGGAGAGCTGCTTTTCCCCAGCATAGAAATTGTGCTGATTCCTTTTTTTTCTTAATTTATTTATTTGTTTATATATGTGTTTCACATCTTTGTTTTCCCTGGGGAATCACCAATCACCTTCCCTCCTGGACCACTCCCTCCCATCTCCACCCACCCCTCACCCCCCCACATACTGATCCCTTTTATGGAATTTTTATGTACATGTCTATGACCTAAATTGTCAACCGCAATAAATTTTATAGTCTTTAAAAAAAAATTACTGGACGTGGTGGTGCATGCCTTTAATCCCAGCTACCTGGAAAGCTGAGGCTGGGAATCACTTGAGTCCATGGTACCCTGGGCAATGAGAGTCTGAGAGCAACATAGAGAGACCTAGCTTCAAGAAAACAAACAAACAAACAAACAAACAAACAAACAAATAAATAAATATAAAAAAAGAGAACAAACTTTTAAAGTGTAAAGAACTATTTATTTCTAACAAAGTGATTTCCTAATTATTTACTACAAAAACTAAACATACAAGAAAACCCTGATTACCCCAACATTGTCCCTACTGGCAGAGGAGCCGCTATGGCCCAGGATCCTGGGCATGCAGGCAGTCATGTGACTACCTGCTGGTGGGCAGGGACCTGTTGCCAATTGTAATATAAATAGTCTTCCTTACCAGTTGTAAGCATGAGGCTCTCCAATCTGCATAGGTTCTTTATTGGTTTTAGTAGTTATGAAGATACACCATGTAGGGCAGGGCCAGGGCTGGGAGGCAGGGGAGTCCCCCAGTCTCCCAAGAATCTTCACACTCTTTCTGTACTCTCTCTTGTGCTCTCTTGTGCTTGTGTTTCCCTTATGTTCCCCTTTGAGGGTAATGCTGCCCTTTAAACTTTGCCTCCCAGGCCCAGGTGTGCATACTTGGATGAGAACACTCACTGGGTCACACAGTCTTGGGAAGATGCAATACTCCAGATGCTGGTTTTACAGGCTAATGGAGGGGAAAGCCTGGTCAACTCCATTTACCCTACAGCAATCCTCATCTAAGATCAACATTTAGTCCACCTAGAGATGTCTCATTAGAATAAAAGATACAACTGCCAACTGCCACCTAGGGAGTTATAGGATTTCAGGAGCCCTTTGTCTGGAACCAGAGACAAAGACCAAATATAGCAAAAGATATTCCGAGTACTCTAAACACTTAGGAATTTTGAGAGAGATTAAGGAGCTCTGTGTTAGAATCTGGGAGCAGATATGAAAAACTTTATTTCTTATTGTGAATCACAATGTCACACATAACCAATTTCAGATGATATAACTTCCAAATCTTTCCAGGTCCTACTATCTTGGTCACGTTTTCAGCCATTTGGGGAAAATGATGTTAGAATGACAATTCCATTTTAGTTATTTTCTGTTGTACAGTTTCCAAAATTCTAAAAGTGAAGCACACTTATATTTAAATAAACATGACAATTCTTTTATTTTTTTGAGACTAGATTCCGCTATTTTTGCCCATGGAACTGCAGGGTGATGTTGCCCAGAGTACCACAGACTCAAGCAATCCCTAGCCTCAGCTTCCCAGGTAGGTGGGATTACAGATGCGCACCACCATGCCTAGCTATTTTTTTGGGACTAGGTCTCACTACGTGACCCCGGTGGGACTCAAACCGAGATCCCTGGCCCTAGCCACCTACTAGGCTGCAACCTACAGGCATGTGCCACCATGCCTGGCCTTAAACATGACAATTCTTATTTCAAATAATAATGACTTACACATGGAGGATGTATCTACCAACTACTGTGCTAAAAACTACCCTTGGCTAAATTTTTTTTAATGTTATTACCAATGACATTAAAAAATGACAATATTTTACAACCTTACTAAAAAGGGTGCTGAAGTGCAAACAGGTTGATGAGCTGCCCAAGTTCACACCAATATACAAATGGCAGAATTGGAACCAGATCGTTGACTAACAGGGCCTGTGCCCTTGGTCACAATGTTCCCTGTGACTGCTAATACAGGTGATTATCTTGGTATTTGTGGCATTTATGCTTTGTAAAGTCATCAAGAACACTAAATTAGCAGGTAATAAAACACAGTTCTTAAGGAAAATGGAAGGTTATGATTAGCCAGCCTCTGGCCACAGTATTTATGTCACCTGAACCACACATACCCTTGATGTGTGTTTGACATAAAGATACATGTCAATATATGCTGCTGACTCATAACGATTGACTTATCTGCCAAGGCCATTATTAACACATGCCTGAATGAAGTTTATAAAATGTGTGTATTTTCTCTGTTGGACGCCTGCACCCAGCCCTGTACCTTGCATTCTGGCAATGGAATAAAGATTCTGAAGGATGAGTGATTCCTAAAACAAGGAGTGGAGTTTGCTAGATTTTGGTCAAGGTTGATTTTATTTACTAATTAAAAAACAAACAAACATGAAATCATTGTAACATCAGTAAAGTGTTTTTAACATGTCAAAAATATTAATCTTTTTGAATTACAAAATAAATATATAGTCATTGTAAAATATATGTGTATATATACATACATACATTGAAGTCAACAAGCATAAAACAAAAAGTTAAAATTCTTTCTCGACTTTTCCTCTTCCCAAGTCCATTGTCCAGGAGGTGAGTGCATCTAAATGTAGATGTATGTCCTTTTAATTTTTTCTATGTACACATATGAGTTGTATTTTTAAACATTGCATGCACCATTTTAAGTTATATATAAAATTCCGCAACTTATTTATATCATTCAGTAATTTGTCAGGTCATTTTTTCATCATTAATTTTAAATGTTTAACTCTTGGACTCCCTTTATCTTATTATTATGAAATGTTTAAAACATACAAGTCTACAAAAATACAAAAAAAATATGGCTGACATCATATTTTTAACATCATCAAATAATTATTTTTATTAAAATCTTAACATCTTGCTATCTTTGCTTCAGGTATTTTTTTCTGAAGATATGAATTCGTTTCTCAAGTCTAACTTCTTCCTTCTTTTTTTTATTTTATTTCATTTTCTTACAATTTTCTTGGTTACATTTGTGCAATTGTTGACACCCTTAAGTATTGCTGTCTCTCTTCCCCCTCCTCCTCAGTTTCCCCATCTGGTCACTCTGATTCCCCTCTCTCTGCCAGTTGTTGGCTGATAAAGTTGTTGGTGAGTTGGTTGTTGTTTGGCCCATTGGACTCTTCCTTTATCTGGTAAATGTTCTTTTCCTGGGTGAGGACTTGAGCACCTATGATTTTTTAGTCCACGTTGTTTAAATTTCTAAGAGTGCTTTGAGGTGGGTAGCCAGTTCTAGCTCATTTGGGACATGCTTTTAAATTTTTTTTAATCTCATAATTATCAAACAATATTGGTTATGTTTGCATGGCTGTATTGTATCCCTTATTATGCACCCCCCCCCAGATCTTCCCCTTCCCCCCTCTGTCACTCCAACTCCTCTTACTACAAGCTGTTGGTTTATGTTTGAACTGCTGGTCTTTTATTTTTCTAGAACTATGCCCTTTTTTCCTGGGTGTGGATTTGCACTCCTGTACAGCAACAGATGAGGCTCCTCGGATCTCCAGGAATAGCTAAGGATGAGCATGTTGGGAACCTGTTGTCAGAAAGACATGTGGTGCACTTCTCCAGGATCCCTTCTGTCACTTGTTGCTGGTTCTGGCCACACAGTTCTGATACCGGTTTTGGGAATTCAACTCCCAGATGAAGGCAGTGAGGTGTCCGCTGCTAGGGCAAACTTCCCCAGGTTGTTGGTTGAGCTCCTCTCCTCTCTCTTGTTAGTAGTTCTACCATGGGGCCACAGCCACTCGTGGTGGCTTTCTTCCTCCAATAATTGGCAAAGGAGGAAGCCTCCTTCACGTTGCACTTTACTGTGGGCCCAGGGATCTGATTTCCCAGTGCCAGAGATGATGCAGGTAGAAAAATGACAGGTCACCTCAATCACTGGTTTCACCTTCCTGACTCAGTGGTTCCCAACACAGTACTTGTTCCACCCAGGTGCTGAGTGTATCCAGGGCCATTATTACTTTCCTTTCCTCTGCATTATACCTGCAAGTGGAGACACCAGATTTTTCATTCGTAGTGCAGATCTATTGAGGTTGGAGTAAACTGGAGGGGGACTTCCCCCACAGCCCACCCCTGCCTCCTCCATTCTGGTGTCTGTCCCATGGAGCAGCCCCTGGCTTTGGGACCCCAACTCTTAGCCATTGGCATTAGAGAACTTCCTCAATGGCACCTCTCCATCCTCTTGGTTTACAGTACTGTCATGGGGCTGCAGCCCCTTTTCTGTGTCTTTCCTTCCCACGTGGGCAAGGAGGGTGCTTTGCTCACCTTGGTTTCATCTCTGGATTGGGAGCTTGTTTCTTAAGCCTCTAGAATGCTGTAGGTGAAGCTCTTTGCCAGGTCACTTATGTGACTAGTCTCACAGTCATGTTTTGTGGCTGTGATCTTGCTCAGTGATGATTAAGGGCCTTTTCTCCTGTGTGTTGGTCAGTGGATTGTTAATTTTCTCATTTTCAGTAAGATCTGTTAGGGAAGTGAGACCTGCAACCATAAAATACATAGAAGAAGACCTGGGCAAAACCCTTCATGAATTTCACCTCAGAAATC
>PVHY01030222.1:0-13597 GCA_004024945.1 Uropsilus gracilis
TTCCGGGGTACCACAGACTCAAGCAATCCCCAGCCTCAGCTTCCCAGGTAGCTGGGATTACAGGCGCACACCACCACGCCCAGCTGTTTTTTTTGGAACTAGGTCTCGCTACAGGCCCCAGGCAGGACTCGAACCGCGATCCCTAGCCCCGGCCGCTTCATAGGCTGAAGCTTACAAGCACGAGCCACCGTGCCCGGCCGCATATGGGAGGTGTTTGACTCTTAACCTAGGAGGTAGTTGCAACAATCTTCACTTGATAATTTTGCTTTAAACCATGTCTATCTTTTAGACTCTCCCATTCATAGTCTATAACTCACCATTAAAAATAAAACTAAGGCCGGGCACGGTGGCTCGTGCTTGTAAGCTTCAGCCTGTGAAGCGGCCGGGGCTAGGGATCGCGGTTCGAGTTCTGCCTGGGGCCCGTAGTGAGACCTAGTTCCAAAAAAATAGCTGGGCGTGGTGGCGTGTGCCTGTCATCCCAGCTACCTGGGAAGCTGAGGCTGGGGATTGCTTGAGTCTGTGGTACCCCGGGAAATGAGAGCCTGTGGTTCCACAGGCAAAAATAGCAAGACCTAGTCTCAAAATAAATAAATAAATAAAATAAAACTAAAATTTTAAATTAGGATAAAGAAAAGAATAAAAAAAAGTGACATGAAAGTAGATTCTATAAAATTAACAAATCAAAAAAATAAATAAGTCAAAGCCAGATGTGGTGGCGTGTGCCTATAGTCCTGGTTACCTGGGAGGTGGAGGTTGGGGATCACTTGAGTCCACTGGTTTGAGACAACCCTGAACAACATAGCAAGACCTAGTCTCTTAAAAATAAATAAATAAATAAATAAATAAACAAATCAAGACCTAGACAATATGGTCATTTCCTTAAGTACAGACTTTTTAGTCTTAATATTTAACCACAACAAGGGATACAAAACAAGCAGAAGACAGATTTCCACACTAGTCTCATTCAATTTCCGATCTTCTCCTTAATGAAGTCCTCAGTATGAACAGACACACACTTATAACTGATCTTTAACTACTTTTAACTTAAAATGTTTCTAAATTTAGGCCAGGTGTGGTAGCATGTGCCTCTAATCCCAAAATAAGAAGGGAGGCTGAGATTAGGAATTGCTTGAGTCTGTGGGTTCAAGAGCCCACCCCGAGCAACATAAAAACAGCTGTGCAAAGTCTCAAAAAACAGCTGGGTATGGTGGCATGTGCCTGTAATCCCAGCTACCTGGGAGGCTGAGACTGGAGATCGCTTGAGTCCATGGTACGCCGGGCAACGTGAGTCTGCAGTTCCCCAGGCAACATAGCAAGACCTAGTCTCAAAAAAATAAAAGTTTTAAATTCATGTGGCCATATCCAAATATCAAATTAAGCTAAATTGGTTTCCCGTATAGTACTAAAAAATGGCATTAATTTTCCTGGTAAATTGCCAGAAGCCAGGATCCAACCTTCAGTTTTGCAGGGACAGAGATTTGATTTTATATTCACCTAAAGTGAATCTATCTCCCAGACAGGCAATAAACTTACCAGAATCAGAATGCCAATTCAATAGTTTATAATGAAATGTTACCATTATTCAAAGTGGAATGTTCAGTTAACGTAGTTGACACATTTGTTCCCAGGAGAAGACTACTAAAAAAGTGTTGGTGAGTATAGAATCAAAACCAGCAGAAAATGGTGTAGGGTAACTGAGTTTTCAGGGGTTTTACTCTCCCACTGTTAACAACCATAAACCACACCTGTGATATTGTACCCTCCCCATGATTGTGTATACGCTCAGGCCCAGTGGGTGTGTGCATGTATGCGTGGTCGCACCTGGGCCTGGAAGGAAAGGCTGAAAGTGCAGCATCACCCCAGAGTGAGAGAGCACACAAATAGAGGGCTGAGAAAGAGCGGTAGAGAACCCCAGAGAAAGAAAAATCTTAGAGAAATAGCATGATTCTTGGAGTTTGGGGAGCTGAGGGACTCACCTGCCTCTTGCCCCTGTCCAGCCCTGCCTGGTGGGTTTGTGTAACTGCTAAAACTAATAAAGAACCTACACAGATTGGTGAGCCTGATGCCTGTGCTACAGTTGACATTAAGATCAGGCTGCTTACTCAGATCAATTGAATAACATGTATAGACTTAAATGGTCTTTGCACAGAATTGAATTCCTCTACAGTTACTTTTCTTTGACATTCTGTCTATAGACAGAACTCATTGTGTAGTTGTCTATAAACAGAACATTATGTAGTTATCTACAGACAGAACTCAGAAATTCACTTTATATAATTTAAAAATTTAACATACTGGAAGGTTACTGGGTATCTTAGAATGATTGAGAAGGTGATAAACCCATCTCAAAAACTTGTCAGGAACAAGGGAGACAGAAAGCCAGAGTCACATCTAAGTTCTCACCATACAAAGTCAGGGTGGGACACCATCCTTGTCTCCACTGAACTCTTTTCCACTTTTCCAGCATCTTTTCCACTGAACTCTCTGTCCTACTACCACTAATGGCAAGTACCTGGTGGCATGCAAGAGTAATGTCCACACCTGGTTATCAGAATGTGAATGAGGACATATTGCTTTGCACATATGATGTAACTTTAGGACCTTGAGCTGGCAAGAGTATTCTGGACTGACTATTGAAGTGGACCTAATCTAGTCATAGAGTCTAGTATTCAAGATGCACAAAGGGGGCCATGTGCTAAGGAGTACTGAGCACTTACAGAAGTTAGAAAAGACAAGTAAACAGATCATTTTTTCCAGTCTCAGAAAGGAACACATTCTTGCCAACACATTGATTTCAGTCCAGTGAATTATATATCTGAATTTTAACTTATAATATTATGAGATAATAAACCTGTTTTTTAAGCAATATTACTTTAAGCCACAAACTTTGTGATAATATATAATAGCAGCAGCAGAAAACAAACACAGCATCACTGCTATGAATAGTTTCCAAACTGTCTCTGCATTTACATGTCTTTCAAGATTCAAAATCCTGGACAGGAGATTCTAATGTTCCCACAGAAATCATCTACCTATAGCCTGAATATTAGAGAGTAGAAAGAGGAAGGATCTTTTCTCTTGATTTTTCAAATGGGAGAAATTATATAATGGGAAATTATCCCTAAATAGGAAAGAGATTTTGATCCACAGAAGAATAAATGTCCACTATGAATAATCTTGTATTTTGCCATACTTTGCTTTTCTTACATTGAAATGACTGATTAATATTCCATTTCTAGTTAGTAGTTTTTGTTTAAATATAATAATATGCTTCATCAGATTATATCTAAGTCAAAAATCACAAATCAAACTGCTTAATCAATATATGCATTTGACTTACATAACTGAACAATCTGGTCAGTTAGTTTCAACCAAAGCTAGAAATCAAAAACATGATCAGTAACCTCTCCATCTCCATTTTTCAGTTTTGAGAAATGCACTCAAACAATTTTTTACAAAAGAGCAAAAGTAATTCCTAGAGGAAGGATGGTCTTGGAGCAATTGAACAAAAAATAGGCAAAAAAATTAACTTTAGCCTGAACGTAATATCTTACACAAAATTTAAAGTCGATCATAGATTTAACTATAAACTGTTTTTTTGTTTGTTTGTTTGTTTTATTTTGTTTTTGAGACTAGGTCTCACTATTTTTGCCCGTGGAACCGCAGGCTCAAGCAATCCCCAGCCTCAGCTTCCCAGGTAGCCGGGATTACAGGTGCGCGCCACCACGCCCAGCTACTTTTTGGAACTAGGTCTCGCTACGGGCCCCAGGAGCGGACTCAAACCGACTGCTTCATAGGCTGAAACTTACAGGCACGAGCCACCGTGCCCGGCCCATGATTTAACTATAAACTGTTAAGAGAAAAACTTAGAAAATCTTGAGGACCCAGGCTAAAGGAAAAGTTCTTAGACCTGATATCAAAAATGCAATTCAGAAATGAAAATTGATAAAAATAGACCTCATCAAATTAAAATATTTTTCTCTGAAAAGTATGTGAAACATATCACAAGTAGAGAAACTAAATAAAAAATATTGCTGAAAGTAGTATTCAACATATGAATTCAGGCAATATTCAAATAGTGTCCCTTTATTTGTGTGTATGTGGTTTTTTTTCTTCTTTGCACTTTTATTTTCACTAAACCTAAAACAACTGTGTTGCTTGAATCTGTCCACTAATGAACTCTTTTGAAGTTTATTAGTCGATAGAGAACGTGGAGTAAAGAAAATCTCCTTGTTTAATAAATTCTATAGTGATTTTGAAACACACTAAAGTTTGGGGCACCGAACTAGAGCCTCTAAGTACGTAAACAGCCCTGCCTACACTTTAAAATCATCTGTACAACTAGGCCTGGGCTTTGAGCAAGGCTCCCCAGTACACCCCAGTCAAACTTCCCCCTGTTCTAGGTGGGTATGGGGGCAGGATAAGCCCTGTGTCACTGGGTCCTGGGATCTAGGGATTTCAGGCTGAGGGAACCAGCCTCTTCTTCCATGTGGGCTGGGGGCGGGGGCTGAGAAACCTCTATCAGGGTGTGGGCCAAGGAGGGAGGAGTCCCCTTCTGGATTACTCCCACTTCAATCAGATAAACATAAAGCATCAGAAAATCAGGGAGTCCAGCTGCAGACATTCAGGAGATGAGAGAAACAAGTCAAAGCCCTGGACAGAGTCATTACCTGGTGTCTACCCAAATAGAACATGGTCAGAACCATAAGAGACAAAACCGTGAGAGGAACTGGTATGGTACTCTATCACAGAATCTACCTACAACATCTTCCAGGGCTGGGGAACCAACCTGCTGGTCCAGAGATGCATTCAAAGAGACATGAAAGGAGACGAGAGTAGCTGGACCAATCACCTGCTGAAGTCTATCCCCAGCCAGGAACTCTTTCATCTAAAGTGATGGAAGTTGGGCTCCCAATTCCAGAGCTACGAATCTTAAAAGCAGCATCATATGATAGTCATCTGAAAGGATGGGACAATCAATGTGAACAAGGAGGTCTGGAACCCAGAGACCATCCTGGTCACTGGGATTATAGGCGCAGGACACCATGCCCAGCTAGTAAATACAAATGCTAAGCAGAGAACAGAATGTGATTTCTGTAGTCACACAGAATGTGATTTCTGTAGCCACACAGAATAGGAGAAAAATTAGCAAATAATTTATCTGATCAGGGATTAATATCCATAATATGGAGAACTACAATTCAACAACAGAAAGCAAACCTGGTTCAAAAATGGGGAAAGGGTTAGAGACAGCACCGAGGCAGGTGAGAGCTGATGGGCAGAGGACAATTCTATGTTTTCCAGAGGAAAATAATTAAGCATTGGCAAAGGAGCTCCTAAGAAGCCAAGAGGCAAAATGCCACCAGGTACATTTTTTGTACAAATTTGGGAAGAACACAGGAAGAAGCACCCAGAAGCTTCAGTCAACTTCTCAGTTTTCTAAGAAGTACTCAGTGAGGTGAAAAACCATCTCTGCTCAAGAGAAAAGTTTGAAGACATGGCAAAGGTGGCTAAGGTCCATTATGAAAAAGAAATGAAAATCCCTCCTAAAGAAGTACAAGGATTTCAGTGCACCCAAGGATTTCTTTGGCCTTTTTATTTTTTGTTATCAGTATGGCCCCAAAATCAAAGGAAGACTGGTCTGTCCATAGGTGATGTGGCAAAGAAACGGGGTGATGTGGAATAACTCTGCTGCAATTGACAAGAGCCTCAAGATAAGACTAAACCGAAAGAAAAGTACGACAAGGATATTGCTGCCTACCAAGCTAAAGGGAAGCCTGAGGTGTTCAAAAAGGGTGAAAGGTAGAAAAGGAAGAAAAAAAAAAAAAAAGGAGAAGGAAGACAAGAAAGATGATGAGGAAAATGGAGAGGATGATGATAAATAAGCTGGTTCTAGCAGGTTTTTTTCCCCTTGCCTATAAAACATTTAACTCCTTATATACAACTCATTCCTTTTAAAGAAAAAAAATAATAAAATAGAAGATTAAGACATGTTTTTAAGCTGTACATCTCTTTTTTGTGTATGATATACTACTGAATATGTCTTTAGTTAGCCCTGTGTTGGTGTATTTTCAATAGCCACTAACCTGGTACAGGAGAGGAGTTGTAAATCAGCAGGAAAATTTAAAGCAGGTAGTTGGTGCATAGCACAAATTAGTTATATATGGGAAGGCAGCTTTTCATGTTCAGTGTTGCTCTGCAAATTGAATATCATGCTGTAATTGCAAAAAAAAAGTTGCATTTGTTTTGTTGATATTTTAAATTCTTCTAATACATTTTTATGAAAAAAATAAAAATAGTTGAAAGACTAACCATTTTTCTGAAGAAATAGTCAATAAACATATAAAAGATATTCAAAATCACTAATCATTACTAAAATATAAATCAAAGTCACAAGATACAACCTCGCATCCATTGGGGTGGTTTTGATGTTGGGTTGAAAGCGGCAGAAGCCATCAACCAACAGGCCACTTTTTTTTTTTTTTTTTGAGACTAGGTGTTGCTATTTTGCCCAGGGAACTACAGGCTCACATTGGCCAGGGTACCATGGACTCAAGCTATCCCCAGCCTTAGCTTCCCAGTTAGCTGGGATTACAGGCGTGCGCCACAACACTCAGATATTTTTTGGGACTAGATCTTGGTATGTTGCCCAGGTGGACTCAAGCGATTCCCAGTACCGGCCTCTCGCTTCGTAGGCTGCGATTAAAGACATGCGCCACCATGCCCGGCCTCAACAGGCCACTTTAAAAATGCAGGTCTTGCCACTCAGGTTCCCTCAGGTCTGTACCACCCACGCGTAGCAATTGCCACTCAAATGCAATTTAAACAACAGAGTTTTATTTACAAGGGAATTCAAGAGGGAAAACAAAAAGTCCTCAAAGCCACAAGTGGCCAATTACCTTACCTCAGTCACCATTTTCAGTCCCAAAGTTCCCAAAGACACATATCCAAGATGGTGCCCTTCGTCCCTCCAAACCTGAGGCAGGTTCTACAAAGTCCAGTCTTTCTCCGGTATCTTCTCTTAGCTTCTTCTCCAGTGTTCCTTTGTGCTCCATTTCTCTAAAGTGCTTGAAATTTCTTCCACAATTGCTGATGTACCAATCAGCTTTCCAAATCCCTGGCCATCTCCAGGTACCAGCTCACTATTCCACCTTGCTGCAGTGCCACACTCTCCACATCAGCTACTCTTCTGTCAGTCACCATAGCTCCTTCCCACCACCAGCTCACTCTTCCAGGGGCTTCTCCTGGCAGGCCACATGGGCCTGTTCCCTCAGTCTGACATTCTTGTCTCCTTCCTTTCTTTTCTTCTCTCCTGGCTCTGCGCTTTTATCCCATCTCCTGCTTCCCATTTTCTCTAGAGGTTCTTTCAGACTCCACCCATCAGGATATTTTGGTGCCTATACAATTTTCAACTGCATCATTATTTAAAAAAAAAAAAGCAGAAAACATCAAGTTCCTATTAAAAAAAAGGAACCGTATCAGTTCCTATTAAAAATAAAGCAGAAAACATCAAGTATTGGTGAGGATATGGAGAAATTAAAATCTTGTGCACTGTTAATAGATATGTAAAATGGTGCAGGTAGCAAAAGCAGTATGTAGAGTCCTCAAAAAAGCAAAAATGTTATTATCTCATAACCCAGCAACCCTACTTCTGGATATCCAAAAATAGCTGAAAGCAGTATCTCAATGAAATACTTGTGTACAATTGTTCAAAACAGCCTTATTCATGAAAGCTAAGAGGTGGAAGCAAGTCAATTTACTGATGGATGAACTGATGAATGGATTGTGGTACATACATACATTGAAATCTTATTCAGCCTTAGAAGAAAGCAAACTGAGGTATGCTACAACATGAACCTATTTTGAGGACATGAAGCTATGTGAAATAAACTAGTCACAAAAAGAAACATTTGTATAAATATATATTTGTATATATTTATATAAATTTGTATAAATAAATTTGTATATATAAATAATAAATGTGGGCACAGAGGCTCCTGCCTGTAAGCTTCAGCCCATGAAGCAACCGGGGCTAGGGATCGCAGTTGAGTCCAGCCTGGGGCCCGTAGCGAGACCTAGTTCCAAAAAAATAGCTGGGTGTGGTGGCGCGCGCCTGTAATCCCAGCTACCTGGGAAGCTGAGGCTGGGGAATTGCTTGAGTCTGTGGTACCCCGGGCAACGAGAGCCTGCGGTTCCACAGGCAAAAATAGCGAGACCTAGTCTCAAAAAAAAAAAGAATACATAAATTTGTATATATAAATTTGTATAATATATATTTGTATATATATATATGTATATGCACATATTCACTTTTAAGAGACTAGGTCTCACTATGTTGCCCAGGGTTGTCTCAAACCTGTGGACTCAACCTCGAAGGTAACAGGGATTACAGGTGCGTGCCACCATGCCTGGATATATATGTATAAATATATTTAAGTAAGTACCTAGAGTAGTCAAATTCATGGAGAAATGAAAATAGAATAGTGGGAAGAGGAGATATTGTTTAATGGGTACAGAGCTTCAGTTTTGTAATAGTTTTGTACTGCCAAAAATTTGTTGGCAGTAATAGTAGCATAACAATGTGAATGCATTTTATGTCCCCTAAACTTAATAAGATGGTAAATTTAGGCCGAGCACGGTGGCTCATGCCTATAAGCTTCAGCCTATGAAACGGCCAGGGCTAGAGATCGAGGTTCGAGTACCGCCTGGGGCCTGTAGTGAAACCTAGTTCCAAAAAAATATCTGGGCAAGTTTGGCGCACGCCTGTAATCCCAGCTACCTGGGAAGCTGAGGCTGGGGATTGCTTGAGTCTGTGGTACCCCAGGCAACGAGAGCCTGCGGTTCCACAGGCAAAAGCAGTGAGACCTAGTCTCAAAAAAAAAAAAAAAAGGTAAATTTTATGTGATATGTATTTTCCCCATATTCCCTGTGATATGTATTTTACCATAACAAAAAAATGAAAAAAATTTTTTTAAAGAAATGACCTACCAAGCCATAAAAAGACATGGTGTAATCATAAAATGCATTTTGCTAAGTGGTTGACACCTGTCTGGAAAGTCTACATATCTGAGTAAATTCAACTATATGACCATCTAAAATCGACAGAGCTATAGAAACAGCAAAAAAGGTCAGTGATTTCCAGGGTTTGTGGGGGAGGGAATGATGGGAAATTATATATATATATATATATATATATATATATATATATATATATATGGCTCATAGGGATTCTTAGTGCCATGTAATTAAATATGTTGTTGTAATGTAATGGTGCACACATGGCATTATATGTTTGTGGAGATCATTAGAACTGTATGACACAAAGGGTAGGCACTAATGTAAACACTATATTTGGTTGATAATGAAGTATGAATACTTTTTAAAAAGTTGAGACAAATGTAGCCCATTTATGCAAGATAACAAAGGGGAAACTAGGAGATAGAGAGAACATATGAAAACTGCTCTTTTCAGTCAATCTTCCTATAAACCAAAAACTGCTATAAAATATGAAGTCTGTTAATTAAAAAAATAACACAAAAGACTAGATACCACAGACATGTAGAATTTAAGCCAGGAATGCAAGACTTTTCAAGATATTAAGAACCAGTCTACAGATTCCTAGACTAAAGGGGGAAAGTACCTGGTCATTTAGTGCAAACATTTTTGACAAAATTCCAAAACTCTTTCATGATATAAGCATTCAACAAACTAGGAATGGAAGATATTTCATTTATTATTCTCATAAAATTCATGTTAACTGGGCATGGTGGCACGGGCCTGTAACCCCGCGTTAGGAGGCTGAGGCCAGGGATCACTTGATTCGCAGGTGTGAGACTACCGCAGGCAACACAGTGAGACCTAGTCTTTGAAAAACATCCAGGCATGATGGCAAGTGCCTGTAATCCCAGTTACCTGGGAGTATGAGGCTAAAGATCACTTGAATCCATGGGATTGGCACTACCCTGGGCAACATAGCAAAACCTAGTCTCAAAAAGTAAATAAATAAAAATAAAAATAAATAAAATTCATATGTTGAAATTCTAACCTTCAAAGGAGTTGGTATTTGTAGGTGAGAACTTTGGATAGTGATTGATAATGAACGTGGAGCCCTCATGAGTGGGATTATTGGTGTTAAATAGAGAGTCTTTAGCATTTCTAGCCCCTTCTGCCTTGTGATTATACAATAAGCCTGCAAACAGGAAAATGGTTCTCACCTGACCTTCATGGCACCCTGATCTAGGAATTCTAGCTTCTAGAACTGTGAACAATAAATTTCTGCTGATTATAAGCCACCCATCTCTGGTATTTTGTTATATCATCCTGCA
The DNA here is from genome assembly GCA_004024945.1 of Uropsilus gracilis. Classification (NCBI taxonomy): domain Eukaryota; kingdom Metazoa; phylum Chordata; class Mammalia; order Eulipotyphla; family Talpidae; genus Uropsilus; species Uropsilus gracilis. The sequence continues at coordinate 10,326 of PVHY01030222.1, forward strand.
CAAACTAAGCATCTTAGACTCAGCAACACTGTCCTAAATGTGACATTGAAAGCACAAACAAAAAAGATACATTGAATTTTGTCAAATTTAAAACTTTCATGCAGCGGTAGACCAACCCACAAGTGATGAGACAACAACCTAAGAAAACAAAAAATATTCACAAATTATCCGGTAAGGGTCTAAGATTCAGAATACATAAAAAACTCGACAGCTTAATAATGAAGAGTCAAATAATCCAACTAAAAATTGATTGAAATAGACATATCTCCAAGAAAATATACAGATGACCAATAAGCACATGAAAAGGAGCTCAACATCAACATCCTTTAGTCACAAGGAAATGCAATTAAAAACTGCAAGGAGATACAATTTCACACTCACTAGTAGAGGCATAACAAGAATAAAAATAAAATAAAAAATAAATAAAGAAGTCTTGATCTAAAAGTTATGCATAGGGCTGGGCACGGTGGCTCGTGCCTGTAAGCTTCAGCCTATGAAGTGACCGGGGCTTAGGGATCGTGGTTCAAGTCCCGCCTGGGCCCCGTATCGAGACCTAGTTCCAAAAAAATAGCTGGGCGTGGTGGCGTGTGCCTGTAATCCCAGCTACCTGGGAAGCTGAGGCTGGGGATTGCTTGAGTCTGTGGTACCCCGGGCAATGAGAGCCTGCCGTTCCACCGGCAAAAATAGGGAGACCTAGTCTCAAAAAAAAACAAAAACAAACAAACAAAAAAATAAATAAAAGTTATGCATAAAGATTTTTCCACTGTGCAGGTAGTCAATGCTTTTAACTTCTGAGTTGTTCAGGGATTAACTGTACTTTATTCTTAAAATAAATTTAGAATGTCTATCAATACAGTTATCTTCTATAATTACACAAATTCTGGCTTTTTAAAATTATCTTAATGTACATTATTAGAGAGATAGTATTATTTTCAAAAATCAAGCATTACTTTTGTGACTAGGTTGTGTGTAGCTTAACTATTTAAAGGTGGATAAACATATGGTCCCTGCCTTGAAGAAATTCAGTTGTCTAACAGGGAGACTACATGAGAAATAGATAGTTATTACACAGCGGTATATATTCTGAAATGATGAAGCAGGACTGGACCTCTGGAAAACTAGGTCTTTACTAGGTTATTGCATAAGCTCCAGCAGTTTTGACAAGTTTGGGAGCCTTTATTTATTTATTTATTTATTTATTTATTTATTTATTTATTTATTGACTTGTGTTATTTTTATTTTTTACTTTTTTTTCAATTTTATTATTTTTTTAAAATTATGCTTATAGATATATAGATGTATCTCACATCATTGTGTTTATGGGGGGGGTCACCCACCACCTCCCCTCCCTGACCGAGACTCCAGCTTGAGAGCCTTGGCAAGAATTAGAACTTCTTCCTTTCAATCCATGGCTTAAAGGTGTCTATTCTAGTGATTCTGTTTTTGATATGATTCTACATACTATCACTGCATTTCTCTTTTGCTTTCTGAATCAGGAAAAAGGTGCAGGATGACACAGGGTTCCCTGCAATTTTTCTTACCAGGTTCTTGCCCCTTGGCAAGCTATGGAAAGCTATGGAAAGTGCTCCAAAGACACATGTATGCATATAGATGAGTGGGTGGTAGAGACAAGTTTATTTAAGAACAGAAGGACAACCTGAGTTGGCCAGGTTCAGGAGGGGTTAGGGGTAGATCACCAACCAGGTAATGTAGGTTACATGCTTTTAAAACATCTCTTATGATTATTACTGAGCTCCCCCAGTCCTTAATTATGACTGGGCAGAGACAGGGAAGGGTAGAGTTTCTTTTGTGAGACTTTCTCCACTAACAGGAAGACCAGGTGTTGGGGCCATGGAATTTTGGGAAAACTTCCTTTGTCTCAAAATCCTTCACCTCTTCAGATTCTAAACGGGGAAATTACTGGTACCTTATAGTCTGATAGTGACTTTTGAAGTTTTTCATGTTCTAATGGGTCTGCCATCAGTATTCATAGTCCTTTAGGAGAATCCTGGAAGTTTGGATGGTTTATTTTTAGCACATCTAGTCTTGCTGGCTTTATCTCCCTGGGCAGTCCGGCTATCTAATCTCTGGCATCATCTCATTTCATTTCGATTCAGACTATAACAATGTATCTAGTTTAAATTCTTAGGAGAATCAGCTTGATCTCAGCTAGAAATGTTTATCCTATTAAGGCCAGTTTCCTTACAGATCACTTGCTACTTTGACTAGTTGGGTCAGATGAGGCATACAAATAGTGTCAAAATGCTTCTAATATGGCTACGGTTCTGTAAGAAAAATTGGAGAGTTGGCCATCATTGCAGGTAAATGGAAAAGGTTATTTATAATTGTATCATTTAGGACTCTTTCCGTTGAAAGAACAGAAAATTTGATGCAAACTTATTAGGAAAAGTAATTTGACTGACAGAAAAGTCTAGAACAGGAAGCTTTCGAGGCTTTCGAGGATGACTGAACCCATTTTCTCAAATGATACTGTCAAGAACATCTTCCAGTCACCTCTTTGGTCCCACCAGCAACCGTAAGCTTTCTGTGTGTTTGGCTTGCACTTTATCAGTTTTAGTCAATTCCTTCTGGGCATCAAGTATAGCTGTTTTTAGGGAAACAGCGCTTGGGGTTTCGATGGCGATGGAGTCAAATGTCCAGCCTACCGAAAACCAACAAACCGCAGGCTGAGATTCGAATTCAAATTACAGAAAGGTGAGAAATCCTGAAAGAGTCCTCGCGCCACGGATATAAGCCGGAACCTTGACCTTAAGATGGCGTCGCGTAGTTATAAGATTAAGTCTGATCCAATCAAAAATGGCAGGTGGGTCGTAATTTGCAGCTCAAGCCTTTCTAGTCCCCACTAGGCGTTTCTTCTCTATGGTTATTCGCCGCAGCGTGGTGCTTCAGTCAGTGAAGACTATCTATCTTTGTTCATCTCTATGATCCTCATCTCCACACCCCCCGGCCGCAGTGCACGCCGGGCAAGAGGAAGCCCTCCAGAAGCTCCCCGCGCTGCGCGGCTGTGTTTGCGGCCTGTGCGAGCAGGCGCTTCGAGGAATCAGTCTCCCGGACGAGCGGCGCGCAGAAACCTCGAACCGGTGGAGCCCACTCGTAACCTGAGGTCGAGAAGGCCGCGAAGACAGTACTGTTTACTCAACGGCGGGTGCGTTCACGCCACAGAACGTGTGTGGAAACGGGGAGTCCGGGAACCTCAGCTGGGGGAGGAGGGAAAACCGAGGAGGCTCCTAAAGGGCCAGGGCGGGGTGGAG
>PVHY01030223.1:0-13594 GCA_004024945.1 Uropsilus gracilis
AAATTAGCCACCGATACTTGAAAAGCCCTGAAATAATAATTTGTTAGCCTGACAACTTAGAGGTCTCCTTTATGGATCTTTTCCATTTTGTTGAAAACAAATGCTATTTCTAACCAAATACTACCCAACTCACAAGGATGAGTTAGAAACATAATGGTTTCATAGAATTGATGGATTCAGTAATACTTAAAGAGTATTACCAGACAATAAATAAAAGACAATACCAGACATGGGTTTTTTGTTTGCTTCAGAAAGTCACCAAAATCTTAAATATCTATGGATACAGTCCCTGAATTTTCTCCAGATCTAAATTACTCTGAGTAGTGCAGTGTCTGACCTCTGAGTTAAGGAAAATAGAACCAAAGTTGTTCTGAAAAGAGCATCCCTTCCTCTTGTCCTCAAACTCCTCTTACCAACCTGCTTGAACCAGATTATCAAATTCATTCCTGCAATGTGTACCTATTCTATCACCTGGTCCTATCACCAAGCCTGTTTACCTATTCCTGAAAGACTGACAATGGAATTTATTATGTTCTTTACCAGAAAAAATAGGAGAAAACAAGGAATTTTAACTCAAAGTAAGAATTTCTACTGCAGGTAATTGAATCTTTAGGAAAAACTGATACAAGAATTTGAGAAGTCGATCCTAATAAGAAAATGGCAATTTGGAATAGCGCATAAGTAGGAGTGTTGGAGATTGCCAAGGCTACAACTAGTGACACAATTTCATAGTCTGCAGTTTACTGCCAGACCCAAAAGTATTCCAGTTAAATCCACTGAACCTCAAAAATCACAAACATTTCTCTCTAATTTGTGACCCTTCAAGATGCATTAGAGTAATCTAAAAACACATTGCTGAGATAGCTCACATGATATTATGGCTAAAAATGCATCATAAGGTGATAGATTATAGGGCTTTTTTTTACTTCATTATTCATGTATCAATAACAGTAATATAGTTACTGTTAGTGGCCTTTCTCTGTATAGTACTCATTTTTATTTGGAGTATTAATTTGTATTGTTAAGTACCTTTTATGGAATTTGTTTATTGACTATAAACCTATGCATGTATTTTTCTGTACTCCCAAAATGCCAGTCACATAGTTCATGCATAACTTGCTAACTAAAGAAAGAAAAAGAAATCTTATCTTTTGAGGAATATGGCAGATATTGCTAGTCATTAAGATAATGTTATAAGCACAGTAAAGGTACTCTTACTTTGCTGTGTAAACAAACTTCTATATCTATGTGGTTTGCATTGAAAATCACTAATTTCTTAGTCACTTCCATACTAGCTCTACTGTGCACTACGAGGTAGCAAGTCTTCTTATTTCAAAACCCAGACTTAAAATAGTCCCCATGGAGACTAGAGAAATTAGTTGTTAGGGGAAACATCTTAGAGCATCTTTCTGAGTTTCTTACAGCATCTGCTCAAGAAAAACTTGTCAAATTACTTGTGTTACAGGAAAAACTCTATAGGGATGAGTCCAGGAGAAAAACATATTTTGAACAAATAAACACAATATATCACAACTAAAATACCTCTTCCTTTCTTTCCACAGTTAAAAGATCCTTGAGTTTTAGTTGGGTTCAAAGTTACCATGCCAAAGACTACATTTCCCAACTGTACTTTCACCTGGATGTGGTCACATGTTGAGCTTCGACCATTGGAATCCTAGAAGACATGTGCTCTTCAAGGTCACATGAAGGGGCTTTTTTGTCCCAGGATCTTACTTTTGCTGTCTTTGTCTGTGTCAGGTCATGAAGAATTTCCCCCTATCTTTTCTTAAGAAAATTTTACTTCTGAATCTTACATTCAGCCTGTGATACATATTTGGTTAATTTATGTGTGATGTGATAAGAACCTAAATTCATCCTTTATTCAATTCTCCCAACAACATTTTGTAAAAAAGACTACGCTTTCCTTACAGAGTCACTTTAGGAATTTTCTCAAAGATCAACGGACTATAAATATCAAGGAGTGTGTTTACTCAGTCATAGAGTGGGACTATGTTTAGCTATCTAAGAAGTTGTCAAACTGTTTTCCAAAGTGGTTATATCAATTTTCATTCCACCAGCAATGATTGAGAATTCTTGTCAACTCACATCTTTTCTAGCATTTGATGTTGTCAGTGTTTTGGATTTTAGCCACACTAATGGATGCAGAGTGAAGCAATAAGGTTCCCAAATTTTCTTATCCTGTTCAGCTCTCTTCTTATATTACTTTATCTTGTAATTATTTTACTAAATACTGAATATAATGAATTGAGTAAAAGAAATGAGTGAAAATAATCTATTATGAGGTCATATATTTTTATGACTAGAAGTCAGGCTGTTTTTGCTATACTGCAGATGTCAGAGTCTACTGTGGTACCTATGTTGTTGCCTCTGTCTTTGGGTTTCTATAGAAATTTTTTCATAAATATGTTCTCATATTTGCACTTATTTTAATTAGTATATGATAACCCTGTTTATATGGTAGTAAATGTGGTGGGGTGGAATTTTCTGTGGGGTGTGTGATTACATTTCAGTCTTTTAATGAATCTTTGCCCCTATTGTGACCTTTCAAGTGCTTCTTAGTTTCTGCCTCTTCAGTAATAGGGGAAGCTAGAGAGGTGTGGAGTTAGGTTTTTCCATGTTCACATGGAAGAATAGACTAGAATTAGTTCTTCTCCTCCACTTGGCTTGATTAGGGTTTTATAAACTCAATGGGTTTAGGCTCTGGTAAAATAGTTTTCCTTGGAGGTAGACTTTTGTTAAAGAGAATAGAATGCCTTAAATAAATTTCAAAATGGTTATTTTCCCCTACTCCCTGAAAGCAGCATGAGGTGATTTTCCTTTGACCTTCACCCTCAGAACCTGATGAGGCCCTCGGAAACAAAACTTATGGAAGTGTGGGGATTTCTTTCAGACTTCTGATCTCTCAAGCTTATCTATACTGAGTCCCCAGAAATATATCAATCACATGTTAAGTTCTGCCACGGGGCTGATTCCAGAAGTGGGCTCTTTCTGACTGCTTCTCTAGTGAGTGGTGATTATCTGTATCTGCTAGAATCTTCTATTTTCGTGCAGCAGTTTGCCCAAAAATCACTCAAAATGGCACGATTCAGTTGTGAGAGATCTTTTTCATGAAGACATGGAAACTGCAAGTTCTCATTTCAGAGTCTAACCTTTTAACTGGAGCAACATTCACTACATGGAGAGAGGGGAGCTTATCCCTGAAGATTTACTACTCCAAGATGGCAGTGAAGTAGCATGTGTCTTATCTGGAACTTAAAGATGTTGACACAGTTATCATGGTGACTTTCTTTTTAGCAGTCAGTGTTCTGCTACTGCAAAGAGGGCATGAAAGAAAGATTGAATCTGACTGAACTTTCCAACTTAAGACATCTATAAATATGACAGTAACCCTGACCACATAATGGGAGTGGGGTTGGAGACCTTATATTTAGATACATTGGATTTCTAGACTTATATTAGGATAATGAGGGTGCTTGATTACTTAGTGAATGGTCTGTAACATTCTACTTTTATCTAGAATCCAGCAAAAGGATATTTCATTGAAATAAATATGTTGAAATTTGTTGAATTAAAAATCACTTGAAGTCAATATAGTTGTGCTTTTAATATATGAGGATCAGGGCTCTATTATGATAAATGAGACCTAGGAAGATATCAAATCTGGTCTTTAGTTGAGTCAGGATTCATGTCAAGGTCTATGCTGTTTTACTTGGAGGGCGGTAATACCATGGGTCAAGAGACACCATTTAGATGAAGTTTCAGAACACCAGATGGCCTGAGTAAGTGCGTAAAGCTAAAACATCTGCATCTTTTTCTATATGGAATGAAAAGCAAATGAAACAAAAAAAAAATGAAACTCATAAAGTTTATGGATTGACTTTGAAAGAGGACAAGCAAGATATATGGAGACACTGGCAAAGTTCAAAATGAGTACTTCAAAGAGATCAGCAAGTGTTTTCTGGAACCTTCTTTTTTCATTTAGGAACTTTACCCCTATTTTAAAAGTAATTATAAAAAAATTCTAAAAACACTGACTGAATAAGACTCTATAAATTCCACTTAATCCTAAAATCCAAGGTAATATCTGTTCCCATTTCAGTGAATATTATTATATCCTTCTAGCAATTTTTCTCTTATAATGGGATTTGAGCCAGGGGTATCAAGCAAGACCTCTGTGTGGACTGAAACATATGGGCCAAGACCCGAATGACATTTTAGTGTTATCACTGGAGAGAATATCAGCAAAGAGACTATGGGAATGTGGGAGCTGTGATTGAGGCCTCAGGGTAAAGGGCTAAATGTGAGACATGACTGCCTCTGCAGTCATCTGCAACTGAGTCAGTGTACTTGAAATTTGGGAACAGCAAGAGCTTTGAAATGCAACAAAGAATTCCCTCATCTGGAATTTTGGAATGTAAGTTCCATGAACAACCAATACTAAAGGAAGTTAATTAGTATGCATTGGAAAGTATAGTTTCATGGCTAAATGCATATGACTGGGTTGAATAAAACCAAATAGGTTTCTATACTGGAGAATTTCTCATGCTGGTTAACAGGCTGTTATGCAATACTAATCTCAGACAGAAAGCAGAGCACACAATGTTCCTCAAATGCTGACCAAAAAGGCAACCACAAAAGAAGCTATGCTTCCAAAAGTATACGCTTTGGTATATCTCAGTTATATTCATTTACTTTGCTGCCTTTTCCAGAGATGCAGGAGGGAGAGTTCTGAATCCTCTAAAAGCATGTCATGAGAACTAATGCATCAATTACCATGATGGCTTCATCACACATGGAATATGTACCTCCTGGGACTTTCTATCAGGGTATCAGAACTTATTAAGAGGCAGATATGGTTTGGAAAGGAGACTAGGGATACAGACTTGGAGAAAGTCAGAGAAATAAGGTGGTGATTCTGGCTTTTGTCAGAGATTCAGGTACTAACCCATTTACCAATGTTTGAGTCCATTGAGGGAGTAGACACAGAGAACCAGCTCGTCAAGGTTATCTCATTGGAATTAGAAATGCCTTTTATTTTGAAAGCTGTACAATTTCATCTTTCCAATTCTTTAAAGAAAGCATGCCTTAGAAAAATTACTTTCCGAACTGTGATGATCCAATTGCTCTAATACAGAGAAGTGTGTTGTTTTTTATTTGTACTTACACTAAGACAGTAATGATTGCATGGGAAATGAGGTGAATTATGCAATATTTATAGGGTGATTAAATGAGTGAAGAAAGTAGTAGTAATAAGGCAATGCATCTTTAGGAGAGTTGTGACTATTATTTTATGAACATACATATACTATCTGCAGCGAGCTTCTAAAGAGTAAACTATGTCCTGGATTCTTATTCAAAGAACTATTGTTTCAGAAGTAAATTTTGCTGTCAAGGAATTGGGTAATAGAAGAAAGTATAAGGACTAAGAGTAGAGATATGAGTTTGAATTTTACCTCTTCTGGTACTCATTTGCCTTGAATCCAAGCCAGGACTTGGGTCAATCCATAAATACCTGCAAAAGCCCAGATCACTTCTTTGTGCTCTGCCTAGACTCATTAGCAAATGACTCTGTTTATTGTTCTTGCAAAACTTCAATTCTTTATCTGAAAAATCCTACTAGCAGTGTTTAACTGATAGCCTTCAGAGAAAAGAGATTTCAAATATATGTAAACTATCCATCAAGATTCTCAAGTACATGGTAAGTGACCGAAAAAAAAAAAATTCACTGAGAAAGTCATTAGTAGACCAGGCATATTTTTTTCTTTGGTATTTAAGTTACAGATTAGCAAATGCTAACATATTCTTTAAATGACAATAAAAGGCCATGGGTATCAGTCACTCATGATTTAAGGATAAATTATTTAATCTGAGATGGTCATACACATTCAGTAATTATTCAGTTTCCCTGGTTGCTGTCATGTATCTCTGGAAATAATTCAAAATTCCATACCATACTAGTACAAAATAGAGTTGGAGTTAGGAGATGTGGTAAAAGACTCAGCAACTTGAGGCTTTAGATCAAGTTCCTTAATATTTCTGAAAATGGTAAAGAAGTAAAGCTTCCTCATGCATAAATGTCAGTGATAATTGCCCAACCTTTTTTTTTTACAGTAATATTGTCAGGAATAATTGAGATAAGGTGTTTAGAAGTACGACATGAACTTTGTAAGGCTGCATGTTTTATGCTGATATAAACCAATGGAGGAAGAGAATTAACTGGTCTCTTTCAACTCAAGTCTCCGTTAAAATGGAGGAACCCTGGACTGAGGGATAAGAGCTTGTGGATCTCATTCTAACTTTATCTGCCTGTGCTACCACAGATATTGGATCTTATCTCTTTATTCTCCATTTTATATTATAAATTTCAGGGACTAGATGGGAAGGTGATAATAGGATTTTAAGATTTCTCACTTTCTCCAGTCTTTATATCTGAGTATTATCACTTACTTTTTTTGATGCCATTCAAAAGGATGGAGTCAATACTGACTAGCTGTCTCAAACTTACTTGTTTGTTGATCAATGTCTACCAGAGGCATTCACTGCTTTGATAAACTCGCTGTGTGTCTGTGAAATTATATCGTTCCCATTTTATTTCAGAGGAAATAAGTACACAGCTTGGTCTCATTTTTGAAAGAACTTTTTGTCCCACATTCTTGCTGGTCAGATACAAGGTTCCAAGAAACAAGTGATCCCACAAGAATTTTACTTTGGCACCAATGAGGACAATGGGGTCATTGAAGAATTTCAAAATCAGTCTCAACACCTAGTTGGAAGCACAGAGTCTGATAAATTGGGTTGTCACTTCCAACAATTCTGAGCTTTGGCTTTTCCATTTGCCAGAAAGAAAAAGAAAGCAACATTCCTATATTTAATTTTTGCAAATTTGAGCCAACTAAATGTGACAAAGTCTGGCTATTTCTCAGTTATGAGTTCTTCTCTCTATTATACTTAGCCTCACTAGTTCTTTTCAACTGTCAAATAGAGGTAACATGTAAAACTCGAATATGAACAAAAAAAACCACTTTTACACACCTATTCTCAAAATAAAAAAATCAAATACTCTTCTAGTTTTACCACACACACAAATATATTGCATACCACTAATGCACATCCATACAGAAAATAAAGGTTTTCGAGATTCTAAATTCATAGTTTGTTGTCTTTGGAGTTTTAGGGTCCTGAAATTTTTCCACTATGCATTTTTTCTCTTATTTTTTGGATATTTTTTCTCTTATGCCATAATTAACCATTAATAATAATATTTTTGATGATGCTGACAGCAGCTGATATCTAAGAAGCACTTAATCATTGTACAAGCTTTCTGATAAGCTCTATGAAAATCAACATTGTTATATTTTGGACTTCATAGATGAAGAAATCAAAGCATGGGGAGTCTATAGCATGTACCCAAGGATATGCAGGTCTTGAACTGGTTCTTGGGCCAACATATTTCTGAACCTAAATCCCAAGATTCTGTTTATACTCTTTCACACTCCCAAATTTAAAATTCCAAATAAGGTCTATGGGGTGGTAACACACACTTGTGAAGGTGTGAACCATTTCCTAAATTGCATACAACTTTGTAAACCAACATTACTTCATAAAGAACAATAAATAAGTAAAATCGCAAGCTAGTAAAATATTTTTGAAGCCAAAGAACTTTGAAGACACAATCAATTAAATAGTTATTAAACACCTACTGTAAGTCTTGAGTTGAGTACAAGCAGATAAATCCAATCCTAATCTGAAAGCAGGAATGAACAGTACTGTACAGGTTGAACTGTCTGAAATTGATTATTCACCATTTTTAGTAATGAAAATGGCAATTTACATATCAATATTTTTATATGTTTAGCACAAGTCAGGACATTTGAAACAGAAGCCAGACAGGCAATAGTAATATGGGAAACGTTAGACATAAAGCTTTTGTAATATCTAGTCCTGTGAAGAACTGGATAGGACAGGTCTTGACAAATAAAGTAAAAATGAAAACTTGGGTTCTTAAGCTCACATAATTCACAGTTTGATTTGTAACTATTCTTGAATTTTATTTTATATTCTAGCTGGTGTTGATATCTAGGGGGGAAAGAGGCCAAATCTATCCTGGTGGGGAATTTGCTGCTTCAGCCTTTTGTTCAACTACTGTTGTTCTTTCTCTGTCAAAGAGTGTCAGTGTTCTCCCTCCAGGCCCTGCCTGCCTGACTTGAGCAAGGAGCAAACCCAGGTCCTCAACTCTTCCTCAAAGGGGGAGTCTGATCCCAGCATCACAGTCACTCTGGAGAGGGGGAGGTGCAGCTCAACCCAAATTAAGGCAATGCTGGGAGTGACAAGTAAATGAGCACAGGGCTACCCCACTCTGTCTGCCCTTTCAGAGAGTAATCAAGTCAAATTATCTATGAGAAGAACCTAGGTTCATGGCTGAGGGGAATGTGCAAATGAAAACCAGATTCAGACAGAGACTGGAGAAAATCTAGGATGAGAGAGAGAAAAAAGGAGAAGGGGGAAGAGAGAGAGAGAGAATACATATTTTCCCCACCCTTAGGTTATTTTAAAATTTCTAACTATCTTTCTTTTATCTCCCCTTCTCTGTTTCCTTCCTGAACTGTTCAAACTAGACTGAGGACTCTAGGTCAGGCAGAGGGGAATGTCTTGGTATTGGCATGGGGAAGGGAGAAGGTAGGTGGTTTCTGTATTTTGAAACAAAGGTGCCTGGGCTCTGGTGTGACCATCAAGGGGTGACTGGAAGGAGTAAGAAATGGTTTTGATCTAAAGTTAGAGACTGCAGGTTTTGGTTCACCTTATAGGTCATATGTGGGCTCTGTAAAATGCATTGGAATTATAGGTTACTGGTTCTCCACCAGGAAATTTTACTCCCCAGGTATATTTGGCAATGATGGGGGTCTTTCCAGTTGTCACAGTGTTGAGGGGCTTTGTTACTGGGGTTTATTAAACAGAGACCAGGAATACTTCTAAATACCATTCAATGTGTACATCAGTCCCAGGACACAGAATTGTCTGGTCCTGTAAACAACCAAACCAGGAATTGGAGGGACAGACACCCCCCAAAAACCTAGCTCCCTCAATTGCAGGTATATATACTATTATAAGGGGGAAAACCAGTGAGGGAAATGCTGGTCTAGGTCTTTTTCTAGGTCCAGGGAGGAACCTGGTGACTTAAGGGACAGAAGTCCAGGTGTTTGGCCTCCCCAGTAGGGTGTTTTCTCCGCAATCTGCAGATTTTTTTTTGATGCCACTATCAACACCAGAGGGACACATAAAATTTTATTAGGAATGTAAGAGAGTCAATTGTCAATTTTCCAAGTTCCCAGGAATGCAGGTGAAGTCAGTTAATGGCTAATCATGGGAAGGAGTAGGGGGAAAAGAGGACAAATTGTGGTTAGTTTAATTCTATTATTCATTTTCTGTATTTAGTTGTTCCACAATGGAAGGGATCCAGTTATCATCCCAAATATGCAGAGAAACCAGGTAGAGAAAAGGGCTTGACTGGGAACCAAATGATGGCTTAGAAGAAAAGGGGGATGGATCACCCTCACCTTTGCCATTGTGCAACCCCCTTCTGTACTGTGCACTTAGCATCTCCTGTGCTCTCATTTGAAACTGGAGACTGACAGCACATCAGCACTGACCTCTCCTGTGAAATCTTGCTGTTGGAAGTACAGCAGTGACAATGCAAACCCTCACTCATGGACTCTCACATCTGCCCCTGTAGGGTAGGAGTTGGTCTGGATTTTTAACCTTCCACCATTAGTCTCTATGACCAGCACCTGTGGTATTGCACTCTTCCCATGATTGTACATATATGGGTTCAATAGGTGTGCAGGTGTGCACACCTGGGGCTAGAAGGGAGGGGAAAAAGTACAGCATCACCCTAGGCTGGAGGAGGGAGGAGAACGCCAAGGAGGAGAGCATGAAGACCTGTACCCAAGGAGAATGGAACAGGAACACAAAAGAAAACCTAGAGAAAGAAAGTAAAGATTCCTGAGGGATTCATTTGCTCCTGCCTGGCCCTGCCCCTGACCTGCCCTGTCCATGCTTGCAGTACAACTGGCATCCCAAATAGGATGGTTGTGCTGCAAACCCCTGAAAAGCATAGTTCCCTTTCTGAACTTCACCACCTCCAGGAACTACAGCACTGTAGTGGGACTCTGGACAGCCAGCACATGTCCCTTTCTCCCCTTCCCACACTTGAGTGTGGGAAACCAGGTGAAATCAGAAGGACTTCAAAGAAAAGAAGCCCAATGATGGTAGTCTCAAGAGAGCATGTGACAGGAGAGGGAGGAATTCAATCACTTTGCTGTATGCCACTTGATAAATGAGTCTCTTAAGTCCATGCATTACTACAGTTTGGTGGCATAAACACATTTTCTTTGAGAGCAATACTGGTTCGAGCGGTCCAGTATGGGAAGAGGAGACTTAGCATCCTGATAATGCCCTTAATGTCTGGTTCACTTTATCTCCTGACACAGCACCTTCATGCACCCCACTTTTTGTAGTGATCAGCCCTTCTAAGTTGCTCTTGTATCTAATACAATCCACAGAGTCTGTCTCTGCTTCAGATCGTTTATTTTTTCTAGGGGCCACCCACCACTTCTATTTCTAAATAGAACAAAATACAGTTCATCTGTTTAAATTCAAGTAAGAGAGAAGAAACCACCCATCTCTGGAGCCCACTCAGGGTTTGTCAGAATTAACTCAGATGTTAGAAGTGAAAGTACGAACTCAGATGCAAAGGGGCAGGATTCACAGGTAGTGGTGGCAACACAAGCAGATGCATGAACAAATGGCCAACTATCAGTATCTGACCAGGTGTGTCTGGCAATGGGCAATCCACTTTCAGGATTCTCCTTCCCTCACACTGGGCACAAGGGCAATGTCTCATTCCAGACTATCAGGAGGCAGTGGAAGTAAGAAAAGTTTCACCTTACAAAATGATAATATTTAGGCGCTAATTCTTACATTTACCTCTTATATTTTCCCCCCCTCCCCTTACCTTGGTTCTCTCTCCCTCACTTTTCTCTCCCCCTTCCTGTCTCCAAAGACCCTAATTCAAAGGATTTTACTTTCCATGGCAAAAAGATATTTCACATTTCCAAAAATCTTAAATGCCTGCAAAGACACTCAGTGTTGTGACCTGAGCACTGACAAACTAACTAGAACAAAATGATTTTTGAATGTAGTGACTGCTACTCAAACAGAAGAATGTGGGTTATATTTCTCTTAAGATGCACAGTGCTTTAAATGAAAGGAAAAAGGGTTAGATCAAAGACATACTAAATTCTAATGTTCACCTCACTTATTTTTGGGTTTTAGTCTATAAGAAAAGAGGCTATGCTAGATCATCTTTTATGCCTCTTCTAACTCTTGACAATCTGTTGCTTCCTGAGCCAAAATTTGTCCTGTTCGGCCTTTGCTTTTACAATGAGAATGGGGTTCCTGACAAGTCATTGAGGTCAAGACCTGAGACTAGAGTTATCCAAGGGACAAATCCTTTTGGTCTTTACTCACCATAAAAACAAAAGGAAAACAAATGAAACTTTCAGCTACACAAACCATCTGGAACTGAAGCACTTGTTTTGTTTTCAAGGTGGGGAGTGGCCATGATTAGGCAGTTCAAAATAGTCTTCCCAAATGCTGTTGGAGCTCAGGAAATTGCATTGTTTTAAAGGACTGAGTTATGCTCAACTCAATGAGAAGCACAAGGAGTTGAGGAATGTACACCACATCCCACCCTGCAGCCTTTTGTTCAGTTAACCTCTGCTTGCCTGTGAGGAGCAGTGGCATGAGTGATTGCAAACAGATGCAGGAAGAGTAACAGTGTGGCCTGAATAGAGGGGCAGCTAATATCTGGAACTACACTTTAATGAGAGCTGATGGAGTTCCACTTTGCTACACACTAGCCAGGTGGAGCATGGTGTTGCCTGTGCACATTACTTCTAGTAACAAATATACCCTCAAAAAAGTAGCTGGAATAGGGTGACTACTTTCCTTTGGTAGCTCCAGTTCATGAGCTATAAGATCAACATTTCATTCTTACAAGAAATGCCTCTTTGGCACCTATTTGTGCCAGCGTGCCAAGTGCTGGAGGTGTAGCAAGGAATGCAACAGGAGTTGTCCTGCACTAAAGGCTCTTACAAGAAGACTAACAAAACAACCCAAAACTCCCAGAGGCAAAAAATGGCAGCTTTGTGCTTGGTGCATCATAGAATTGTCTTCTTTAATCCTTCCTCCTACATGTTGGTTTTCTTTTTTCTTTTTTCAAGTTGAATAAGCAGAAGTTCAGGAAGGGAAAATAACTGGTCCAATTTCATTCAAAGTTGTCAACAGATTTTAAAGTCTTTCAAATTTTTGTAACCTGTTCTGCTGTCAATCATCATGAGAGTTTCATTCTTCTGGAACTGTTTGCTCATCTGCATAGTAATAAGTTTGGAGGCAATTATTTATAAGGTGTCTTCCAAATGTAATATTCTACTTGGTTAATGACAAATTCCAGGGACTCTTCTTCCATATTTGAACTTTATAAATTGTTTTTCCTCTTTTGGATTCTATGGCTCTTTCCTTTCCTGGATTTCTTTTATGTTTCTCTGAATACTCTTTTTCTAGTCCCCTTCAATGAGTAATTATTTTCTGTCACTTCCTAAAAATATTGGCATCACTGACTATCTCATTCTTGGGTGATTTCTTCTCCATTTCCTACTTCCCCTAGGTGAGGTTGAACAAAATCCAAAATCCAAAATCTCTATCCACTCTCATGTGCTAATGACTCCAAGCAGAAAGACCCAGGTATCAACTCAAAACTGATATTTTCAACTTCTCCAGGACCTGCTGCCAAGCTCAAACAAAAGCAATTCATTTTTTTTGAAATAAAAAAAAGGGTTTAATTTCCTAAAATTCATGTTGCAAACTAGAAATAGGAGTTAATTAAGCTGAAAATCAAACAACAGGTGAAGGGCAGATTGGAAGGTGCATATCTCTTGGTGAGACTCACGTTCACTTCTTTGAATCAAAAGCTAGCAACCTCTGGGTAACTTTCCTTCTCAGTACTGCTGGGCCAGAAAACAAGGGAGATGATGTAAAGCATTTTGGGTCCTGTGGCTTGCTGATTTGCACATTTGTGAGCACACTCTTTTTGGCCTCTTGACCTCTTTTAAAAAGGTTTTTGCATCTCAATGCTAACAATGTCCTTGTACTGTGAAGGCATGGATGTGATGGATTGGTACTCAGCTTCCATTATCACTCTCCTCTGGCAGGCTCTTCATTATTTCACAGTCTGGTTCCCATGTATGGTGTATTCCTGGTGTGGATGTTATATGATGGAAATGATATCGAGTCAGAAAAGGAGCAAAATATGGCAACCAACAAGCCACCTTTAAAATGCACTTCTGCCAAGCCGGGCACGGTGGCTCGTGCCTATAAGCTTCAGCCTATGAAGCGGCTGGGGCTAGGGATCGAGGTTCAAGTCCCGCCTGGGGCCCATAGCGAGACCTAGTTCCAAAAAATAGCTGGGCGTGGTTGCACATGCCTGTAATGCCAGCTACCTGGGAAACTGAGACTG
>PVHY01030224.1:0-13613 GCA_004024945.1 Uropsilus gracilis
CAAGACTGTGAGCCTTTATTGCCACACTGAGAACTTGTATTTGGCCTGAGAACCACACAGAGTTGTTGGGGGATTCAAGTAGACTTGTTAAAGTAATACAAGTTGCTATATTTTAAAATGCAAAACTCTATATTCATCAAATGATTATTGCAGGTAGCAATCACGCATAAAATCAGGTTTTTATCATTAGGTACCAGCCATAGACTTTAGAAGTTACAGTGCAGAGGGGACCAGGAATACATCAAGGATGTTTTCAGTTTTTTCCTAGAGCTTTCCAAAACAAAACTTGGCCAGTATCCTGAAAAATCTGAGTCTTGGCTTACTGTGTTACCTGGGGTAAATCACCGCACCTCTCCGAAACTCTATCTCCTAATTTATTTAATGAAATCTCCTAATTTATTTAAAGGAAATATATTAAATTGAGTGAAATCAAGTTATTGGCTTTGTCCAGTATTTTTTAAAATAAATTAGGATATTCTCTGAGGAAAATATTCCCTATGTTTCTTCTTTACTCTCACAATACTACCACACTTAACAGCACTTCTGCATACTTACCACACTTATGCATGGGCTTGTCACACATCAGACAATTCTACTGTGCCTTGAATTCAGTTCCATTATGATACTACCTGGAGTTAGTGTCATATACTATAGGTTACAGGTTTGGTCCCACAGGAGTGGAACTCACACCCCCTTAAGACTTGTCACAAGTTGCAATTTATATTTCTGACCGACCAACTGTAAATCAGGGTTTCCAGAACCCCCTCCTTGCATTTGATTTTCTAGAATGGTGTATAGTAGTCAAGGAAACACATCTGCTGGTTTTTGTATAATAAAGGCTACAGAAGAAGACATACATAGGGTGCGGTCCAGAAGGGTCTCAAACACAGGAGCTTCTGGGCTGGTGAAGCTGTGATACAATGACTGTCACCTATCTTCATTGACCTAGGAGCTCTCTGAAACTGATTGTAATGATTTTTATAAAGTATTCATCAAATTTATGTGACTGATGGTTAATCCCACTTCTAGTCCCTCTCCCCTTCCCTGAGGAAAGGGAAATGAAGCTAAAATTTTCAAGCTTCTAGTTATGGTTTCATTTGGTTGGTGACCAGCTATTCAGGAGTCCACCAGGAGACATTTCATGACAAGATAATCCCATGCCCCAGAAAACCCCAAGGGATTTAGGAGCTCTGTGTCAGGAACTGGGGGCAAAGACCAACTATTAAAACAAAATATGCTCCTTGTACTCTTATTACTAGGAATTTGCAAGTGTCTTATGTGTATATAAATATATATATGCACACATATACACACATATGCACATATATTGCATACATACAAGTGTATATATATCAATTTTTATATAATTTTATTAATTGATATGTGTTAGATTATGATGTAAATGTATTTCTAAATCCAAGGAAGAGTGAGAATCTTAAAAAGTAAGATTATGTTGTAAATGTATGTCTAAATTCAAGAAAGAGTGAGAATCTTGAAAAGTAAGGACAAATCAATTCTCTTGCAAATCTGCGATCCTCTAGTTTCTTATGTTGCTGACAGTTGTTCTAGATGGATATAGGAAATCGTTATTTTTCTTATGACATTGAGATACTTTTATGTGCACATAAGCCTCTGCAGCAGGCCCTCTGGATTTATTATAGGGCTTGTCCAAAAAAGTGCCTTAGCATTTTTCCTTCTTAAATATGGTGGTCTTTCTAGCAATGCTGTGCTAGAAACTCCTACATTGACTTTTGTGCTGTCAATAGCGACACCTAGTGGTAAAGAAGTCCTTTGCAAGTATTTTGTGTTTAGACCATCAAAGCTTAAGTGATTTTAGAGATCACCGAGTCCCTTGTCTTAAATTATTAAAAACAAACTGATATCTTACATTCAAATAAAAACTTTTGTGAGAAGAGGTAAAACCAACGACTGCATGGTGATTTATGAAATTACTTTGAAGCTTTTCAGATACAAAGAAATCACTATGTAATTATGAGGCAGAAATATAACAAAGCATGCCCCGTTAGGTTAACAGCAAATCATATGCAGGAAATCCAGAAGCTTCGGTGCATTGTTATTTATACATTCACACTTGATCTCAGACTTTGTCTAGTGCTTGGTAACAATAAATCTCTGTGGATGTGTGACTGTGTGAGCCCAGAGACAGATGACTCCCACCATCTCTTTTCTGCAGACAGCAGGGATTGGACCTGCTCTCCAATTTTGAGAATTGCTACCCCTTCTGTGCTTTCAGAAGCTTTCTTTTTCCCAAAGGGGGTAGTTTTAGAGAGGCTCTTTCCTAATAATAGGGAAATAGCAAAATAAAACATGATCCTGCATGGTAATTAAGGGGAAGGGATTCAATACCTATGTAACAAAATAGGCAGATCTCTAGATTGTTGAGCTGGAAGAGGAAACAAATGCTAGATGCTACACCAACCCCACACATTTTTCTTCAACATAGAGTACAGGTGTGTAAAAACATAAACAATGCTCTAAAATTATGGTGGAGTGTGGGGAACCGGATTCGAAATGACTAAGGAAGACACTGGTTCATGGAATGCTGCATTTTTCTATCTTTACAATGTGAAACAAAATTCATTAGGAAAAGACTTTAGTTTCAAAGGTATATCGCCTAAGGACAACCATAGCTAAATTTTTATGAATCACAATAAACATCTTTGGGTATTTATACTAGTTATACTAACTCAAACATATTTATTAAGATATATATGTGTGGCTTTATATCATGATTTTTCCACTGTATATGTAGAACACTTTCATATATTCATCTTTTTGGGGGGAAAAAAGCAATTTAAAATAGCTAGGGTGTCTTCTATATCAAAACACACCAAGTAATTCTCCAATCATTGAACTGTAGGATGCTCCCAAGCTTTGCTACTCGTTTAGCATACAACGATGCAGCCCTTTTGTCAATGATAGAAAGCAGGCTAGGGGCAGTGATCCACCCCTCAAATATCTTTCAGAATGTAGTATAGTGAACATGTGTGTAGAAGGCATTACTCACATTTGTTTCTTTGGTTACACTGGTACTAAGGGAATTAAGAGATCAAAAGGCATGGAATGTTCTCAGGACTTAAGATTCATGTTGCTAAATTGTTGACGAGTAAGGTGATACTAATCTACATTCCCTACAGAGTCAGTGTGTTATGATCTCCTAAATTCTTTGAAAATAATTTTATTTTATTTCATTTTTCCTCTGTCATGCTGTGAAATAGGCAAGGATTCTCAGCTTCATTTCCTCCTGATGTTATATATCTTTCAGTACTGATAGATTTGGTTTCCTCCGCTCCTTTGTTGTCCACTCCATTGACCCCACATCTCCATTCTGCTCCTGTTCATGCAGTGTTTCTCATACAACCCAGAGAGTATGGCAGCTAAACAGTTAGGATGGATACGTAATTAAAATTTTATTACAGAAAATTGCATACATCCTTAGAAGTAAAGCAAGTTGTACAATGAGCCTTCACATACTTATACATCAGAATTAACATTAGCAAGTTTTTTATTTTTGCTATATTTGCTTCATTTAACCTTCATGTTTGCGCAAATATTTCAAAGTACAAGGTAGATATTATGTCATTTGTTTCTGCAGGTGCAGAGTGAACACTTTTATTCAATCTGTCAGTTATTCCAGTCTTATATATAAAAATGTCTTTGGTATTTGTCCTCAGTTTTTATTCCCAAGGGTGGAATTTTACACCTTCTTTCTAGTTCTGCATTTACTAGTGATTTGGGGGGCTTTTCTCTAAAGTCAGCGACTGTTTCACAGTTAGGTCAGCATGTGCCATCAAAGCAGAATGTGACAAGCATTTTACAGGTTCTGCAGCCTGGTTCATCCACCCGCAAGTGAGACATTGGGACATCTCATTAACCTTGTCAGACCATAGGCGACTTCTTGCGAACGTTCTCAGCTCTGATTAAATGAAAATTATATATTGTCTCATTAAATCTGTCATTGTATAGATTTAAATAATAGCTAGTTTCTTGGGAGGAAAAATCTGAAAAATGTATAGAATCCTTTTTCTAAAAAGAAGTGTGTGTATGTGTACATATGCACACATATAGTTGATTGTAATATCTAATTATATCTGTCAGAAAATTCTGCACAGTTTGAGGAGGTCCCTAGACCATCTAATATCTAGATCAAATTATAATCTAAAGATCATTGGCAGTAAATTCCATGTGCAATGGTTTTCTTGTGTTATGCACAAACATATGCACAAAGCTATATTATGCCGTGGGCAAGAGAAAGAGAAGTATGGTGATGAGAGAAAACATTATCTCATTATAAACATAAGAAAATGTATAAAATACAGAATGAACAAAAACAGCTAAATACTGGAATTAAGATCCTAAAGAAGTACTTAGAATCTATTGGGAACAGACCTAAGGGGAAAGTGACCCAATTTACCTGTAAGTGCACAAAAAACAGAGCATCTGAAGTTGTCTAGCTATATAGAAAATATGTCTTAGGATAGACAGGATAAATTCACAAAGTTGTTAGAGAAAAAAGATAGCAAAGCAATCTAAATAGGTGTTAATAGAGAACATGTCCCAACAAGGAACATTTCTTTCAATTGCTGTCAGCTATGATTGAAATAATTTTTAAAATTATAGCCGCCTCTGCTCACCGTTGTACGGTTTAGACATTAACTGGTTGCTAAACAGCTAAAGAAGCATATAATACATTCATTCAGTAAAAACTTATTTAAACATGTTGATATGCTCAGTATATCCTATACTTTCATTTAATTTTTAAAAATTTTTTATTGATTGCATATATATGGATATATGCATATATATATATATATGTATACATATATAATACATCAGTGTCTGCCCCAGGCCCTCCCATGCCATGACACAGCACCCGTGCACCATCTTAATCTCCAGTGCCCTCTCTCTCCCCTGATCCTACCCTCCATCCCCTCTCTTGTTCTATGGTTCACTTTTGTTGGCAGTTTCAAATTTTTCTTGTCTGTTTGTTTGTTTTCCCTGTATCCCTCATATAAGCGAGATCATCCCATATTTCTCTTTTTCTTTCTGCCTTATTTCTGCTAATGTGATTCCTTCTTGCTACATCCATATATCCTCTACTTTTTAAAAAATTTTTTAAATCACAACCTCAGTAAATGGTTTTTAGGATACCTCCCTCTCCCTCCTCCTTCTAGTGCCCCCTCCATTCTCTCAAACCCTGTTCTTTGTTGTTTGCTAGTCTGCGTTAAGTCCATTAGTCGCTTACTTTCCTGTGGCAGTGTCTTTCACTGGGTGAGGGACTGTGTTGTTGGAACCAGATGAACCTTGCTCGTAGGTTTAAGTCTTAAGATTATGTTGGGCAACCAGTCTACATTTGTGGTCTGTCCTTGCTTTCTCGTTGGAGGCTGTCTTCTCCAATCCCATCTCTGTTGTTTTGCAGCTTGATCTTAAGTTTCTGGTGTCAGATTTAGGGGGTTTCAACCCCTGTCAGTGTCAGTGAAGAAGTTTCTCTGTGGACGCATCCTTGAGTGGTCATTGTAGATCGTCTCCTGTGTCTCGCTTTGCAGCCCTGCTGTGGGGTCAATACCCCCAGTTCTTGGCCTGTGGGGAGGGGCGCCTTGGTCTCCTAAAAGGCATCTCTGAAATGAGGTCATGTGTCTTCTAGACCCGGGGAGTGCATAGGTGCACCTTGTGACATCATGCTTCCATAGTTGTTTCTCCTGT
The DNA here is from genome assembly GCA_004024945.1 of Uropsilus gracilis. NCBI lineage: Eukaryota > Metazoa > Chordata > Mammalia > Eulipotyphla > Talpidae > Uropsilus > Uropsilus gracilis. The sequence goes on from PVHY01030224.1 coordinate 5,725, forward strand.
CTCGCATGCACTGGTTCTCTCGATTGTCCATCTGCTTTGTCCAGCTCAGGCTTGTGGGCTGGATTTTTACCTAGTTCCTTACCCATTCTATGATGGAATTTGTATTATGGATGTTCTTCCTCCTCCCGAAGATTAACTGGAATGAGAGTGAAATGGAAGTGGCAATTCACACCCCCCCCCCCAAAACACACACATTCCAGTACCTCCCTGGGTGGGAGCAGGGCCTGGATGACTGGGCATGCATGCGCCTAAGCCCCCCTGGGGTGGGTTCTGGGGAAAACATGCCCTGGCCGATCCAGGCTGCAGATAGCCGCCCTGTGCAACAACCATCCACTGGTGGATGGGGCTAAAACCCCACCCATCCTATTCTTTTAAACCAGCCAAGAAACTGTACCCCTTTCTCATTATTAACAACCCAGTGAAAGCAGGCTTAGAAAGCTAGAGTTAAACACAAACATCTACACTGCGAGTACTTGAAAGAACAGAATCCATGTCAATAACTTGTTATTATAGATCACCTAGCAGGTCATTGGAAAGGACCTATGGAAGTAGCTGGCACTGAGGCCAGAAGACCAACGAGTGAAGAGAGGCTGTGATTTCTTCCTCTCCCTCCTGAGGGAAAAGTTCTCCTCAGCATCAGATTTACACTTTCAGGGCTTCAGGCATCTTGGAAGCAAAATGGAAAAGGATTTGTATGCACTCCATGCCTGGCTGAAGTTTTGAGGGCTGTGTGTCTGTGGCTTCCTCATTTTAGAAAATACTAGATATTAAAGGCTTAAGTGGCAGTCTGAAGGAGGTGGTGCTTGTGTGTGTGTGCATATTTGGAAATATTGGCTACCTGTCACTCATAGGTTCCTTCAAATGTGTCATTCTAAAGCTGATTATCTCCTCTGATGCTTAAAAACATCCAACTGTTAAATGTTTTGTTCTAGAACAATTGCGGCGACATTGAGCTTTAAAATGACAATAAGCTTTAAAAATCCACCCACTCTTACATGCTAACAAACATAGCATCACTTTATGAAATAACATGGGCAGAAATGGTGTTGGAAACGAAGAATATCCACTTCAATCACAAAGACATCTTCTAACTACAATGTCGTAAGAAATGAGAGTTAGTACTTGAATGACCCTTTCAAAGAGATTTTATAGGTAAAAATGAATATTATCCAAATAGCAGTTAGTGAAAAATTTATTATAATGTGGTAATTTATGATCTTGGTCACTTTTCTTGACTTTGTGCAAGGCTAGTAAAGAAACATGGGCTACTTTTGACAAGCTTGAAAGAAACTCCAGGGATCTTAACTATTGCATGAGTATCATAACTAAACCCTGCAACCAGATAGTTTCCCCAAACAAAATGCAGAACATCCGTATACACAAATATAAACATTCAAATTCATATAACTGTTAAAGTAGAACCATGTCTCACTGTTCTATGAGAGGAAGCAAGAGCGTGAGTAATAGTTCCTTCTACTGGAGACACTGTTTCTCTAACAGAATCATGTATTTTTACCAAGAAACCATTAACTGGAGTTATTTTAATATTTCCACATAAACACATAACATTTACTACCATGTTATATAACTACTCTTTCCTTTGGAAGGCTCAAAATGTCTTACTAAATACCCAACATAAATTTATGGTGACTAATTAGCTGCCTGTAAAGAAGTGTTTATTGTCTTGTCTTGCAATGGAGTGGATTTCTGAGAGAAATGGTTTCATTTAGAAGCAGACCACTTTGCTATTTCAGTTGTGATAATTATTTGGGACTATTCAAAAAAAGCTGAAGAGAAGCTCTTTGGGGATTCTGACTTAGAAGACAAGGGCTGGATAGGCCAATGCCTCCTAAAGTGGGCTGAGGGGGCTGAGTATAGAGGGACAACCTGAGAGCTTGTCAAACAGATTTCTTCTGAAATACCCTGAAGGCTGTTTTCCTAGAAGATAGTGCTTGTCATCGGACAAAATGCCTTCAAGAGTTCTGTTACTGCATGAATTTGGGAATCACAGAATGAAGTGATGTGTAGATTCTTTCTGTTTTAACAATATCTCACTCGTTGGGCTCTGCTAGGCAAATATAAGCACTCATAAGCATTAATAACAGACAAAATAATTCATTCACAATTTTATTTACTCTGTAATTTAGAACAATTTTAGACTCATGAGAAGTTGTGATAATAGTTCTAAAATAGTTACAAAGTTCTTTCATAACCAGAGTATATTTTCAAAATCAAAAAGTTGACAATGTTACTGGACTGCAGACCTTACTTGCAGTTCTGCCCTTTCTAAGGTACATAGTCGTATGAAATTCCATCCATCACCAGTATTGCTTTGTATAAACATTACAATGAGGATTCAGAACTATTCCATCACCACAAAGAAACTGCTTGGGTTTTTCCTGGTATAGTTGAGACACCTCCTTGTATAGTTGAGTCGCATCCTTAATCCCTGGCAACCAGTGATCTCTTTTCCATGGCTATCATTTTGTCATTTTGAGAGAGTTATATAAATGCAATCACACAGGATATACGTAACCTTTAGAGATTGGTTTTTCTGTACTGAACGTAATACCATAGATTCATAAAGTCATTGCCTGTCACATTAATTTCTTTTTTATGACTGAGTCTTATTTCATTTATGGATGTAACAATTTTATCCACTGAAAGACATTTAGGTTGTTTTCAATTCTAAGGTATAACAAACATCATTGCCATAAGCAGGATTGTACAAGATTTTGTATGGGCATTCATTTTTATTTCTGTCTTAAATCTACCTACAAGTTCAGCCACTGAATCAGCTTATAAAAAACTGCCATGCTTTTTCAGGTTGACTGTACCATTTCATATATCCACAATGTATGAGAGATCCAATTGCTCCACTGTCTTGTTTGGAGTTGGTACTGTCAGTATTTTTCCATCTAGCCATTCTGAGCAGCAATATCTCCTTACTTTTGAATGTAGAAAGTTCTTTCTATATTTTGAATACAATCCCTTTGTTTGATGTCATCTGCAAACATTCTCTCCCAGTTTGTAGTTTTATCTTTTCATCTTTTTAACATCTACTGAGCAAAAGTTCTGATTTTCTAATGAAATCCAGTTTTCCATACTTTTTACTTTTTTTATAAAATGTGCTTTTTGTGTAATGTCAAAGAACTCTTCACTGAGCTCTAAGTCATAAGGATGCTCTCCTTTTTAAAAAGTTTTATATCGTTTTGCATTCAGCTGTATTATCCATTTTTCAGTTATTTTTTTAATAAGGTATGAGATTTAGGTTTTTTTTTTCTTTTTTGCAAATGAAAGTCCATACTACTTTCTGAAAAAACAATCCTACTTCATTAAATTGCTTTCCTCTCTATCAAAAATCAATGATTCGGTCTATATATGTCAACTTAAGTGTTTTCCCATCTTTTGCTCTGGGTCCTCCTCCAGGATCACATTCTCATTACAGATCTAAATTAAGACTTAAAACCAGGCTTTGTAGTCCTTCTACTATTATGCTTTATTTTCAATGGTATTTTAGCTATTCTAGTCCTTTGACCATACAAACTTTAGAATTAGTTTTGTTTTTAACCAAAAACAACAACAACAAAAATCACAAAACGGGGAGGGGGGGGAGGCAAACCCTTGAGATTACAAAGTTGTGAAATTTATATATAAATAAAGAAAAAAAAAATCACAAAACAAAACAACAAAAAACCTGCTGGGGTTTTGCTTACATCTGGCAACCATTGCATTTATGTAACACTCTCAAAATGACAAAATGATAGCTATGGAAAAAGAGATCACTGGTTGCCAAGGATGAAGGATGGGGCTAGTGTTTAACTTGATCATTCCTTTCGCCCTATAATGTCTGGCGCATCTGATATGCAGATTAATGCCGAACCTAAGCACGAAGGGATGCTGGTCATAGCGCGGTGGGTAAGTGGGTGATGTAGGGCGGAAGGAATACACAGAAGGCAGAAGGAACCCAAATCCATCTCACTTAAGAATTAAAGGCTCCTTAAATGTATTTTTGGATCAATCTGTCAGTTACTCGGTAAATCGGACATTGGGGAGCACCTACTTGAAAAGTGCAGGCTATTGTCTCTGGAGTCCTAACTTAGTCCACGAGTGCTGTCCTAGTCTCTGCAGTTTGGCAGCGCGGCTGATCGCTACCGGGAAAGGAAATGGGCGGGCTCAGGGGCAAGGTTGCTGGGTTGGCACCACCCCGCCCCGCCCTCTCCTGCTCAGGACCCGCCTCACTCTTGCGGTGGCCCGCCCAAGTGCTCCAAGTGCTTACAGCAGGCTCAAGGACTGTTCCTCACCCTTTAACTCCCTTTGCTTGGGAAGGTACAGCATGACCCTCCAGGGCCTCCTTTTAGGTTCGTTATCTCTGGGTTTGATTAGACTGGTCAGTTCTGGGGATGGTTTGACCAGTGTTACCTTCCTACACCCAGTAGGAAAGCCGCAGTGATCAGTGTCTGCGCCCCCTGTGGGTGAATGGCCCTACAATCCTTTGTATAAAGTATAAGCACAACTGTCCCTCCAAGTCTGGGGATCCCTGGTTTGACCTGGGAAGAGCTGAAGGTGACAAGCAAGTTGCCTAAGTATGGGGAAGGGGGTGGAAACTGGATGGGGAAAGCAGGTTGGAGTGATTTGAGAAAGCGCTGGAGTCAAGCAGGAACCAGATGAGACCCAAATTTTCTGGGCCAGGGTGGATTCTGGTACTGACTTTGGAAAATGAGAAGCCAGTGTCCTTTTCTACAGATCTGAAACAAACACTAAGCTTTGACTAGAGAGATTAACCCATACTTGCTAATTTAGCCCAATAGCTTTCCAAGGTTTGAATCATTAAGGCTAAAGTCTTATTTCAAGTTACCGTTTTAATGAAATACTGGCAACAAAAATTCGTGCAGTGATGACCCAACAGCCAGCTTCAGTAACTATTAAAATAGAACCCATCCTGTTTTCTACCAACCCACATTACTTTGTCTCTTGAGGAAAGTTCAAGGTCAAAATATTTCCATCATTCTATTTCTATACCCAGTTTCCCACTTTTTTGTCATTTACCTGTATGTTTCCATTAACTCCTAACCATCTCACCACTCATAAATACAGCAGCATAGACAACATTCTTTTAGTTAATTTAAGAACACCAGAGCAGGGAACACGACAGTTGTCTTTGTCATATTGTATCCCCCAAATGCTTCCTGCTACAGGTTCAATTAAGTTCTCCAAACTGGAAACCCTCATTTATCACACACTTTTTATTCCATAGCCTACAGGGAAATTTTGTCCTTTGTTATGATTCCATTTACTCCAGAAAATTCTAGACTCTCTGCTATAAAGTATATAATGCAACCAGTGTGGTAAGGAAAGCAAGACACAGAACACAAGATTTCTGGCATGAGACAATTTATTGCTACCATTTTTTTCAATATCAAACTTATGATCTTGGTCTTTCCTTCTTGCCTTTGTATAAGGCCAAGAGAGAGACATTGGCCACTTTGACAACTTTAAAGCGGACTCCAGGAATGTCACCAACAGCATGACCTTTGCGACCAAATCCAGCAACCAGAACTTCATCATTTTCCTGGAATAAAAGCAACAGTTTATTTCTGGTGTCAGGATTATCACTAAAAAGATCTATTCATCACATAAAAACTAGGGGAAGTCATCCTAGGAACAGATGCTCTATGTGACTTCAGTATGCACTCACCTCAATAAAATTCAAACAGCCATCATTGGGGACAAAGGCTGTAATTTTTTTCCCGTTTTTGATCAGCTGGACTCGGACACACTTTCGGATGGCAGAATTTGGCTGTTTGGCTTCAACTCCTCTGAAACAAACAGAACAGCAAAGTGAACTGGCTTTCTGGAAAGGGGTTCATCTTAGTTCATTACGGATAGGCAGAACTCACGAAATTTTACGTCTCTGCATTCTAAGTTAATTGCAATCATTACGCCCCCATGATTTCAAGGTCTCCCCTGAAACATTTTATTAGTATGACAGTAACACTGAGTAACAACAAAGGCATACTGGTAAACTCATCAAGTTCAATCTTGGCTGCTTAAACCTCGGGCAAGAAATTTCTCCTTTTTGTAATTTCCCCACATAGAAAACTGTGATTACAAACTAAGTGGCGCGTGGGTACCATTGGCTTAGAACAGCTCCAGCACTCATTAATGCGCCTAATATTTCACTGTTCCTTTGTCACCCCCACTGCTCCCGGGGCTAATACTAAAACCCGGTTGCCAATTGTTACTACGGCCACACACAAAACCGAAAATAACCCCCCACACCTTGAAGGAAGCCGCGAACTTACACTTTTTCCAGCACAATCCCCTTTGCATGGGAAGCGCCTCCAAAAGGATTGGCCTTTAGGGCAGTGCCTAAGTGGGCTTTCTTGTACTGCTTATCATGCCACTTCTGATCCCGTCGGTGGCTTCTGAGCTTCCTGGCTGTACGAAGACCGCGGCACTTGCCTGAAAGTCAAAGGAAACACCTTACTTCCATCGCAAGCACACGCCAATCTTAAACCTTTGCGTCTTCTACGACGCGGTCTACCAGCTAGCAGGCATTCTATCTTGGCACGTCGGCCGAACACCTACTCACAGCCTCAATTTCGCTGGAACCAACTCAAAAAAGGCGCTCCCCACGGGCGTATGTCCGAAGGAACGAGGCCCCACGACGCTGAGAGAAGCAGCGACCGCCACCCAGGTGTCTCCGCGGGGCGCCTGGAGGCCCGTGCACCGCATGGGTCCCGCCTGGGCCGGGCCATGTGTTCGCGCGAGCGGCGCTTCCCCGCCGTCTCTCACTGGGTCTCCACGCTGCGTCCCACTCAGCGACCTACTCCGACCCGCCTGCCCGTCCCTGAGGCCCCGAGTCCGCCTTGGGCCCCATCTGCCCGACCCGGAGCGACTCACCCATCTTGCCGGCGCCGAGGGCCTAAACGAAAGACAGAAGCCGCCGAGCAGGAGCCACAAGCCACCGCGCGCAAGCCCCGCCCAGCGAAGGACCCCGCGCGGCCGTCCGCGCTGTGCCTGACCCGAGGCTGGCATCTCCGGGTTGAGCACGACACGTTTGCACCAATTTCCAGACTATATACCAGAATCTGAGTCTTATTTCACCTTCGTGAAATTCAGCGCTGCCTACTTGGCATCTTTTATTCCTTTTCATGTGAATGCCGGAGACCGAAGGAACACGGACTACCAATCCCAGAACCCTTTGCGCCAGTCGCAGGCGCTGTAGGGAAACGCGCGGGGCGGAGCTGAGCCCGCGGGACGAGGGGCGGGGCCGCGCGGCTATATCGGCCGGTGGAGGGGCGAGCGTTCTGCTCAATATGCAAAATTAGACCGCTCAGCTTTACTATTTTTTTCACAGTATGAAATCTTTTAGATGGCAATTTTTTCATTATTTTTTATTGATTGTACATATATCTGTGTATATATGTATATATGTGTATATATATGTATATATATGTGTATATATATGTATATATATATATTACATTGTCCACCCCGAGGTGCTCCCACCACCTTATCACCGGAGAACCATCTCAGTCTTTTGTGCCCTCCCCCTCCCCCCGTGTTCTTCCGCCTCCCCCTCTCTCCCTCTGTGTTTCAGTTCTGTATTTTTGGTAGTTTTTTATTTTTCTTGTCCGTGTGTTTTTACTAAATCCTTTATTATATAAGTGAGTCCACCCCATATTTCTCTTTTACTTTCTGGCTTTTTCCCGCTGATTTCTTCTAGCTCCATCCATGTTGCTGCAAATGACATAAGGTTGTCTTCTTTGATCATGCATTAATATTCCCTTGTGAAAATATAACATCTTTTTCAGTCATTTGTCAGTTTTGGGGGCATTTGGGTTGTTTCCATATTTGGCAATTGTAAATAGTGCCGCAATAAA